>JAQGEP010000333.1:0-38241 GCA_028476805.1 Acrocalymma vagum
TTGTATGTGGTTATATAGCTTTAAAACAATTTATGTGATTCTGCTGAAAGTGGGCGTTCGGTGGGTCCGGGCGTTCGCTGATGTAATACGGTAAACCCAAATCAGCAACACTTCTTAAAACAGCTACCAGGAACACACTGCCTACCGAACAATCCTCGGATGATTTCCATTCAACATCTCATACATCTTTCGTAGGCGCCTAACAGCCCAGCCATCAGGCTCCCGTGGATCAGGAATTTCATTAGGATCAAGGAGCCAAAAAATAATGATGCTTTTCCCATCTTTGTGGGGCACACAACATGCTTTTTCGAAGAAGTCGTCGTAAAAGCTTTGAGAGTCTTGAGGCGATTTGCTGGCTTCGGGTGGGACAGGGACGCCGTAGTATGGAGCTCGCCTGTGTTCAGTGATTGGGAGGGGAGAGTCAGTGGGTGTGGGGGAGGAGAATATTGAGCCCATCCTGAGGGGCCATTCACAATGTGGGTTACTGGAGCTATGGAAATCGAGTATAGAAGGGCATGTCACAGTGGATATGGAAAGTATGAGGGCACCGCAATTTAGGCAGTCGCAATGATCTTGATTGGCCAATTCGCCCCGTGGAAATGAGATGGAAGGATGCAGCTGAAGACTGTTTTCCCAGGTCGTTAGACAAGTTTCCACACAATCTAGGGATATACGGAAGCAAAAAGCACAGTATACTGAGGATGACCAATGCCTCAGAATTGACTACCTATATGATGGAACAGATACACCTCTCTAAGAGAGAAAGGTAACTGAGGGTTGCGTCGCGTACAGCGCGCTAGTAGGGATACCCCATCTTCCACGTGATAACGTGTGGTGGTTTATGTAAGCAGCAGTCACCCCAATCTGGCGCGAAAGCCAAAACAAACACAGCAACTAACAACAACAGCACATGCGCCCACCATGAGGATTATAGAGCTAGTAATAGACGTAAGTATGTCCCAAAGACCATGCGACATTATCTGACTTGTTCTTAGGGTTTCAAATCGTACGCCGTTCGTACGGTCATCTCCGGCTGGTTTGTTTACTCGCTCCCCGCAGACCAAACAAAAACTCACAATAAGTAGGGATGACAGCTTCAACTCCATTACCGGACTCAACGGTTCCGGCAAATCAAATATTCTGGACGCAATATGTTTCGTACTCGGTATCACGAACATGAGCACTGTCCGCGCTCAGAATCTCCAGGTGGGTAGCATGGTGGAGTTGAGTTTTTTTGTTTCTGACTATGATGCAGGATCTGATTTACAAGCGCGGACAAGCCGGTGTCACTAAAGCGAGCGTTACCATCGTATTTGACAATCGCGATAAGAACAAAAGCCCCGTTGGCTTCGAAGAACATGCACAAATTTCCGTCACAAGGCAGATTGTATTGGGTGGAGCAAGTAAATATCTGATCAACGGTCACCGCGCACAACAGCAGAGTATACAGAATCTGTTCCAATCTGTGCAGCTCAATATCAACAACCCCAACTTCCTCATTATGCAAGGTAGAATCACAAAGGTTCTGAATATGAAGGCTGTGGAAATTCTCGCAATGCTTGAGGAGGCCGCTGGAACGCGCATGTTCGAGGACAGGCGCGATAAGGCTTACAAGACCATGGCCAAGAAGGAAATGAAGGTGCAGGAGATAACCGAGTTGCTGCGAGACGAGATCGACCCGAAACTCGAGAAGCTGCGGCAAGAAAAGCGCGCATTTTTAGACTTCCAACAGACGCAGAGCGACCTAGAGCGACTGACAAAGCTGGTAGTCGCTCACGATTATATCCGATACAAAGAGAAACTCAGGCAATCGGGTGACGATCTGGAGGCTAAGAAGCAGCGAGCGAAAGACCTGGAAGAGTCTGCCGTACGAATGAAGAAAGAGATTGAATACCTACAAGAGGACATTAAGAAGGTTAAGGCGACACGGGAAAAGGAGCTCCGAAAAGGCGGCAAATTCCAGGCGCTCGAGGAAGAGGTCAAGACACACTCGCACGAGATTGTCCGTTTGACCACTGTTCTCGATTTGAAGAAAACAAGCATGGCAGAAGAGGTCGAACGGAAGAAGGGCATTGAGAAGAGTGTCAAAGAACTTGAAACTCAACTCAAAGAGAAGAAGAAGACCTACGAGAGCCTACAAGAACAGTACAAAACCGCCCACGATGAACTCGCAAGGCAAACAGAAGAAGTTGAGAAGAAAGAAGAACTGCTTCAGACACTGCAAACTGGTGTTGCATCCAAAGAAGGCCAGGAAAGCGGTTATCAAGGCCAGCTACAAGACGCCAGAAACCGAGCCAGCGCTGCTGCAACAGAACAGGAGCAGAACAAGCTCAAGATTTCCCACTTGGAGAAGCAGATCAAGGAAGATGAGCCAAAAGCCAAGAAGGCCAAAGAGCAGAACTCGGGACTTCTGAAAGATCTCGAGGCACTCAGGACTCAAGCCAAGAAACTTGAAGCCGAGCTAGCAAAGATGGGCTTCGAAGAGGGCAAGGAATCTGAGCTCTACCAGCAAGAATCGCACCTCCAGGCTCGTATCCGCGAACTTAGGCAGCAAGCGGATGAAATGAAGAGGAGGGTGGCGAACATCGACTTCAACTACAGCGATCCCTCCCCCGGCTTTGATCGATCCCGAGTCAAGGGTCTTGTTGCGCAGCTGTTCACTCTTGACAAAGAGCACACTCGAGCGGGAACCGCACTGGAGATCTGCGCTGGAGGGCGACTATACAATGTCGTTGTGGACAGTGCAGAAACCGGCAAGCAGCTGCTACAGAACGGTCGACTGAAGAAGCGTGTCACTATCATTCCTCTCAACAAAATTGCCGCATTCAAAGCTTCCGCGCAAAAGATTGGGGCTGCTCAAAAGATTGCGCCTGGCAAGGTTGATTTGGCGTTATCTCTCATTGGATATGACGACGAAGTTACTTCTGCCATGGAGTACGTCTTTGGCTCGACCTTCGTCTGTGAGGATTCGCAGACAGCTGAGCGCGTGACATTTGATGCCGCAGTACGAATGAAGAGTGTTACTCTCCAGGGCGATGTCTATGACCCGTCCGGAACATTGTCCGGAGGTAGTGCACCTCAGTCTAGTGGCGTACTCATCACGCTGCAGAAGCTTAATGAGATCACGACAGAGCTACAGTCTCAAGAGCGAAAACTTGCAGACCTCCAGGCCATAATGGCTAAAGAGAAGAAGAAGCTGGAGGCCACACGAAAGACAAAACAAGAACTTGACCTGAAGAAGCACGAAATCAAGCTTACGGAGGAGCAAATTAGTGGCAATTCATCGTCATCGGTAGGTTACTTCCCTCAGCTATATTGACAACACTGACCCCATGCATGTAGATCATCCAAGCGATTGAGGAGATGAAGCAATCCATTGCACAGCTCAAGGAGGATGTCAAGAGCGCAAAAGTACGGCAAGATGAAGCGAACAAAGATATCAAGCGAATTGAGCGGGATATGAGTGAGTTCAACAACAACAAGGACAGTAAATTGGCGGAATTGCGATCATCGCTGGACAAGTTGAAGAAAGCCCTTAGTAAGAACAATGCTTCCATCAAACCTTTGCAGTCACAGATGCGTGAGGCAATGGTGGATTCCGAGCAATGTGGCGGAGATCTTGCAGCAACACAAGAACAACTGCAAGACGTGCAAATCACATTGAAGACACAACAAGAGGAACTCGACTCTCTTGTTGCTGAACAGACTCGAGTGAAGGTATGTCTTCTTTATCCGCCTATTGAATTAAAATTACTAACGAAGTCAAGGATGCACACGACCTCGCCCAGGCAAACTTAGCTGACGAACAAGCCAAACTGACCGGATTTGATGAGGAGCTGCGTGCGCTTGAAGATGCCATTCGCTCGAAGAACTCGTCCATCACGGAAGGAGGCTTAGAGCAACAAAAGCTTGGTCATGAGATTGAGCGATTCCACAAGGACCAAGAGGCTGCTTCTGGTAACCTCAAGGCACTTGAAAAGGAATACGATTTCATCGCATCGGACGCGGAGCTGTTTGGAAGGTCTGGATCTGTGTACGACTACAATGGACTGAACATGTCAGACTGCAAAGCCAGGCGGAAAACAATGGAAGAACGTTTCCACCAGAGGAAGAACAAGATCAATCCAAAGGTCATGGCCATGATTGATAATGTCGAGAAGAAGGAAGCTAGCCTCAAGAAAAACATGGCCACGGTCATCCGCGACAAGAAGAAGATTGAGGAAACAATTCTTAAGCTCGACGAGTACAAGAAGGAGGCCCTGCACAAGACCTGGACAAAGGTCAATGGAGACTTTGGACAGATCTTTAACGAAATCCTGCCAGGCAGCTTTGCCAAACTCGAACCCCCCGAAGGCAAAACGATATCGGATGGCCTGGAGGTCAGGGTTATGCTCGGAAAGGTATGGAAGCAGTCATTGACTGAGTTAAGTGGTGGACAACGGTATGTTCCGCAACCCCTGCGTATTCGTGATATGTTGTTGCTGACAATAACAGATCCCTGATCGCTCTTTCGCTCATCATGGCCCTGCTCAAGTTCAAACCGGCCCCGATGTACATTCTGGACGAGGTTGACGCGGCCTTGGATCCGTCGCATACGCAAAACATTGGCCGTCTAATTAAGGCGAAGTTCAAGGGCTCACAATTTATTGTTGTCAGTTTGAAGGACGGCATGTTCGACAATGCCAATCGCATCTTCCGCACCAGGTTTGTAGACGGCACCAGCCATGTCACAGCGACAACGGCGGCGCAGATGAGATAATGAATGGGTATGATGAGCTACGAACTGTCATGTGGGTTTCTGGGGTTTATATGGACGGATAGGGTATTGACCGAAGGTTGCATAGCTCGGCGTTTGGAGGTTTCTGGGTTTTTGTATCGACACTAATGTCCGGATTGGCAAGTGGGAATGTCGCGATGCAGCGTGAGTGGTTGCGTGTTGTCTAGAGCCTTGTCGCCTATCTCTCCTTCCCGATTGGGATTGTGGCCGCTTAAGCTTCCCTAAACCTCACCCATCCGCCGCAACGTCGTTTGCTTTTTGATATTGCAACACCATTCTACCTCTCACCGTGCCCGCCATTTTCCCTACTCATTCCTATCCAATATCTTGCCTCTCCCTAGTCAATCACCCGTATTCATGCTCACAGTCCTAGATGCGAGCATTCTCCATCAGCACTCGCGATCCTCCCGCCCTGTAGGACGCACCACATGCAGGTGGCGTCGCTCCAACCAGATTCGATTGAAAGGAAGCCCAAGTCGCCTGGCCGGGTTTATCTTCCCAATCCCATCGAGGCCGCAAACCCTGAACCGGTAAACTATGCGGACGACGACAGTCCGCAATGTCCGGACCGTCGGTCTACATTTACTAGACATTTCCCCTCCTTCCAAGAGCACGCAGATGCCATGAGCTCTATGGTCGTCTCGGCCGAGGGCGAAGTAATCTGTACTCCTCAACAAGGATGGCGACGTGAGAGTTTCGCATGGGGCATGCCTGCCGAACAAGCGAAGCCCAAACTTACTCCCCTCTCGTCTCTACGAAGCAAACAAGCAACTACGCCATCTTCACCAACCGAAAATGTTACGCACAGCCCAATCCAAGAAGATGTTTCGCAAGCCAGGAAACCCAGTTCCACCAGCTCATACGCGGGCGAATCCCATCCTTCCAGTGCAAGGCTATCAGCAGGCTCAACCTTTACCACTTCCTTGTCCCGCACTGATACCGGCCGTTCATCTTTAAGCAGTTTTGTTCGGGGTCTCTTACGGCATTCTCCGGACATGAGGATGTTTTCAGAACCCGAAAAAGGCCTCGAAGGAGGGAATGACAGCAATCTCAATTCTGCCAGCAATGAATCCCAGAAACCCAGGAAACACCGTCGGAGGTCTTCCGCTCAAGCCTTGTCATCCATCAAAAAAGACCTACTTCACGAGCCACCAAAGCCAGAGCCTACTCCGACCAAGTCCATTGATGTGTTGCCTCCCCAGCCGATAACCAAAGGTGGCTTGAAAGATCGACGCAAGTTAAAGCATACAGAATCGTTGAAACTCACAATTCCTCCGGAACTGTTAACTTTACCAACAAGACATCGTGTACCAGCAGTACAGATCAGTGGTGTCGCAGCATCTCGTCCTCGAAGTCCACCGGCTCCTTCAGCCCATAGCAACCCTGCATCATGGCAACCCCAGACGAGCCCGGAATCCTCTGCCGTCATCGAGGAAGGTATTCAAAACGGCCACGGCCTTCTACCCGGCAGTGACCCTATCGTATCTTCCCAAGATCCGCATTCCGAACGCCCATCTCCCCGTAGCCAAAACCGCTATCATATTTCACGGCCGCGGTTTAGACGGCACAGGAGTGGCACGAGCGAATCTACTCTGTCTCAAACACCTGATGGGAAATACACGTCGGATGAGCTTCAGGTACTGCAAGAACATGAAGAACGAACTAGAGAGGAGTTAAGCGAACTCGGCAGGCAGAATAGTAGAGCTCGATCTCGCCGCTGGCGACTCAATGGACCATGGACCTCAAATGATCTGCCTTCCACTGATTCGCCTGCTCATGAACCAGAGACACCTGACGGCCGTTTCCAATTCCACTTCCTAAAGAAATCCAAACGCGCAGTCCGAATCAGCGACCAGGCTATTAGTAAACCCTCGAGCCCAAATAGCCATCCGTGGGGTCGCAAAAGACCGGAATCCTCACCCCCAACTTTCGAACAAACATTAGCCAATATGCCCGTACCTCCATCCTTCGTCCCACCTGGCTTAAACCGTGTCGTGACACCCCCGATGTTCGACACACAGAACGAATTGAACGGCAAATTAGCCGGCTTCTTCTTCGATACACAAGGAGTAGCATCACAAAAGCCCAAACCTTCGCCAGGTGGAATATGGGACTCAGACGTCTTGCTAATGCCATCCCAAAGCGATATCTCTCCAAAAAAAGACTCAGAGGAGTCACCACAAGGCCCTTCCTCTCTGGTTCCTACACAACTTGACTTCGATCAACACATGGGAATAGGATCACCTCTTGTTATCGATGGTGACGGATACCTGACCATCAAGCCACCCGTTGCCCAACACCAGCAGACACCTGGGAGCGATGATCTGTTTCGTGCCAAGCAAGGACAGCCTTCCAAAGACCCGAGTCTCGCCGCCATGCTCCTTAAAGCAGATGAGAAGGCAAAGTTCGAGTGGTTAGTACCGGAACACCTACCAAACAGTCCACTATGTCCTCTCCACGAGAAGTATCATGGACCTTGTAAAGGAGCGTGCTATTGGCATGATCAGACACAGAGTAATAATAGTACGAGGAAATCAAGTACAAATATGAGCAAGAAGGGGAGAAGCTCGTATGTTGCAGATGGTACCGATGATGACGATGATGATGGGAGATACGGGTGGGATAGAGCGTACATTGAGGGTGTTAGGATTGGCGCTCATAAACACCAGTTAGTGAATGAGAGAGCTGGAGTGCCGAGACGACTGAGTACACAAGTATTTGGGTCAATTCTGTCTCGGAAGACGGAATCGTGATCGAATTGGGATTCAATGCATTGTTTTGGCGTATGAGTAGGTTTGGGTCGGGCTGGACTTCTGCACTGGACTTGGGTTTTGTTTGGGAAGACGGGAAAGCCTTTAGTGGCACGGAGTCTTCATGGACATACATTGTTAGGTTAGGTAACGATGAGAAGCATGATTTACGAGTCTTGATACACTTTTGTTTTTCGCGTACAGTCACAATCAAATAATATCCCTAGTTGCATATATCTTTTGCTACTCAAATGCTTCATGTAAGAAATACAATTTGCCAAGAACGCCGCGCTGATTGATTTATATGAAAACATCTTTCGTATCTCATAATATAACAAGGGTATCAACGTCATCGTGTCCAAAAAACAGCACGCAGATAAAGTCCTAATCACTGTGCCTCCTATCCTATCAGCCACTATCTCATGCGTCCCGCCCTCCTACTCGGACTATTCTCCCACGTCCTCGTAAACCCATCCTCCTCATCGTAATCCGCATCGACATCCCCCAAATCCACGCCCGTGACCCCTTCGTCAAACTCCTCCTCTTCTCCCTCACCCAGCATATCCATATGCCCAGCATCCTGCTCAGACGGCGAGAAAACAGGACTCGTAGCAATGCGCGGACGACTCTTGAACACCCTGTCGTAGTCCGCTTCGTCGGCGAAGAGGTCTTCTTTGGGGGTGCGCTCGCCGGATTTGGCTTCTTCGATTGCTTCGAAGGATTTGCGGTTGCGAGGGGTGTCGAATTGGTTGACGGGGAAGAGGGAGGAACGGCGTGAGGATTTGCGTTTGTCTCGTGGTTTGTCGTGAGGAGCGAGGGAGGCCCGTGGTTTGTTGGTCATGGCTGCCATGCTGAGACGAGTGCGTTCGAGGAGGGTGGCGCGGCGGTCGGGTTCTGCGTCTGTTTCTGCGACGGGCTCGATGGTTGGGGGCAAGGGGAGAGGTGGGGAGTCGAGAGAGGGGGATTCGGGTACAGGGTCGAAGTGTGAGTGGTGGGCCATGGAGAGACGGGTACGTTCCATTAGGGAGAGGCGCGGTTGGGGCTTTTTGACTGGGGAAGGTGTCGCGTTGCCGATCGAGGAGATGATTTGCTCGGCCATGGCTTCTTCTTGAGTTAATTGAGGGGGCTCGAGAATGGGGATTGGCGGTTCGGAGGGATAATAGGATGTTGTTTCGGGGGTGGGCGGCTGTCGCTCCGTTTCGACAGTGGCAGGTTGGGGTGGCGATGTAATGGTGGGAAGAAGATCAGAAGACTCGTCATCTTCAAACTCTCGTTGCTCGACTAAGGATTCGACAGAGTGGGAAGCTGAAGCGGTGGAATGAAGCCTTGTCGAAGGAGCGCCCACGAGCGTTGCTTCGGAGTCGAGGGGTGTTTGGGCTGAAATGGTAGGTCGGTGTGGTACTGGGGTTGGGTTTTCATCTCTTGACTTCTTGCGAAGTGCAATTTTGGCATTTTTCCCTGGACTTGTTGGTACATGTGGTGTTGAGCCAGAACGCGACAACTTTCTGGTTCGGGCTGGAGAGCGAGGATTACTCTGAGAAGAGGTGCGCCTCCTTAATTGAGGAACTGAGGATCTGTTGTACTTTGCTTTGGCTGCCCGTGCAAGCTCTTCGTCCATATCAGCGATTATATCCCGATATGTATCCCCTAACGGTGGCCTCGCAATAGACTGAGCATGCCCCTCCTTGGATGAACGTAATTGCAGCTGGAGGTGATCCTCAAAATTAAAATCATTTACTGCAGGTCGTATTATAGGTGCGGGTTTCGATGGCTCGATTCCTGCGGTCTGGAATCTTTCGTGGAATTGCTTCCATTTCTCGAGCCTGGATTGCTGCTCTTGAACTCGGGACTGCAAATTCTCCAGGAGCCTGGCTTCTGAAGGAGCATCCTGTAGCTTGAACCCCCTTTCAAGCATCCTCCAAACAGTGTTGAACGAGCTATTGAGAAACACGTCCTGCGCCTGGATATCATCGCCGTGGAGAATAACCTCGAGCCATTGTTGGTTTCCGATCCAATTATCCTTGAGTTGTTTCTTGACAGCGTCTGCCTCCTTTTGCGATATGGCAGGCTTCTTTGCTCGCGGTGTACCCTTGCATTTGGCAATACGTCTATGGATATCGTCTCCTTTGGTGTGCAACATTTCCTCGAACTCAGCAAATCTCTTCCTTTTCTCCTCTTTCCGCCTCAGTACATTCACAAGAGCTGCTTTGTGTGCGATTGCGAGTGGCAACAATGATTGCTGTTTGTCATTCGATAGCATAGTCGCCGTCGCCAGCTTCCTAGCAACTGCCATGTTGGATGACTTTCGATCCCGGGATGCCAGCACCTTTTTCAACACTGCGTTTGAAAATAGAGCTAGTAGCTCATAGAACTTTTCACCCTTACACTCATCCAACATTGTCTTTCTCAGCACCGATTCCCGCCCTAATATGCCATTCTTCTTCAGTTCATTAAGAGATCGATATAGGGCCGCGCGTAGGTTTCGTGATTGGAGAGGTTCGAGCGGTGGGAAGAAAGGATTCAATTTCTAGATCACAAGTCAGGGTTGTTTTTTTCGCATATGAATATCCTGTTATCACCTGGGCCGTCTCCTCTGGGTCCCATATCTCAAAGAGTCTAAACAGGGTCCACTCCACGCCATCGATACGTTGCTTCTGGTCCGCGTTCTTAGATGAGAAAGTCTGTACGGATATGTTTGGCCAATCGGGTCTGAGATCCAGGTCCAGCAATCGGAGGTTGGTCAGGTAAAGTTTGATATCTGAAGCAGGGAGAGGATTGGCCTTCACCGCCGCCTTGATGTTTGTTTTGAGCGACAAGCTGCGGGAGAGATCATTTGTGGTCGTCGTGGTGCTGGACGAGGTTTGTGAGGTAGACCGGGACATGGTGCAGCTACGGGATAAGACATAAGCGTGGTCTGGGACAAGCAGCGTCAGATGGCAGCGATTGGAATGCTGCACACGACGCCGCTGGTGTTGAGGTGCACCAACGCCAAAACAACGCCAAGCCACTAAAGTTCCGATTCGCTGAACAACGCTTGTTTTCAGTTCCGACGCCTTCCACGCCTCTTCAATTTCCCTGTTTTCTTTTGCTTCACTCATAAACAAACACATCTCGCCCTCTTCTTTGTGGTCGCGCAATACCGCTAGTTCCGTCTATAAAACTCTCGTCTTCACACCTTTGCATCTTGCACTCCTCATCCAGCCAATAGCGCACAGAGCATAACCAATCCCCCACTATGACGGTTGACGAAGCAACCCAAACCAACGGCGTGCCCGCAAAAAAAGATCCACACCACGGAGAGATGAGCGCAAAAGACGTTACCAGCAGCCATTGGACAGTTGAGAGTGGTATGTCATGAAAGCGGGAGCGTTGTCCGTATGCGACACCTTTCCATTCCACCTTTGCGCGAACTTCCGCCCAAGTTGGCATATAGTATACTTACAATCAGCAGTACTTGAAGAAGTCACACTTCGCTATGCCGAGAATACCGATTCCCCCGTTCCCTTCTTCCATCTCCTCGAGCGCCTCAAGACCACCAAACGCGCGGGCTGGATGCGTTTCGGCATAGACAAGCCAGAATCCATCTCTGACCATATGTACCGCATGAGCATGCTCACCCTCGCAGCACCCTCGTCCATATCCTCCAAGCTCGATATTCTGAAGTGCTGTCGCATGGCCCTGATACACGACATGGCAGAATCGCTAGTCGGTGACATCACTCCAGTCGACAACGTCACCAAGGAGGAGAAGAGCAGGCGCGAATCAGAAACCATGGACTACATCTGCAACAAGCTTCTCGGAAAATTCAACGGAGGTCTAAATGGGCAGGAAATACGCCAGATTTGGCAAGAATACGAAGACAGTGAAACACCGGAGAGCGTCTTCGTGCACGACATAGATAAGATGGAGTTGCTCCTCCAGATGCTGGAGTATGAGCGGACGCACGAGTGTGAGATAGATTTGGGAGAGTTCACTTGGGTGTCGCTGAAGATTCAGTCAGAGGAAGTGAAGGGATGGGCGAAACAGGTCTTCCGTGAGCGACTGGAGTTGTGGAAGAGCTACAAGAAGACGCCAACGTGGCGCGCCGAAACAGAACCGAAGCCTTGAGGGGAGTCATTCGTATGTTAGGAATACATGGGGTCATGAGCGTTTTATATGAGATATCTTTTGTAGGGGACATTATGTTTACGGTTCATCAGAAATGTTCGAGGGGAAAATAGCGATTTGGTTTGGCGTTTATTGTTAAGAAGAAGGGTTTAGATCAGTGAGCCTTGCGGCTCGGCATATCCACGACACAGACTAGAAACTACGAGGTACTTCATTTCAGCTATTTCCATTTGTCAGCGATAACGTGGGTTGGATGCAATGTCTAGCATGAAAAGTTTAAGACAATGAGCGAGGAAAAATTGATTTTGAAAAAAAGAAAGAGAATAATAGGGCTAAAATGAACGAGAGAAACAAACCAATTTTATATGAGCATTAGCCATGCTTTTGATCAAATTAAAGCGTCTGGAAATTCGTCGATACCCATAAAGAGATGTAAGACTCAAGCGGAACAGAAATTTGGCCGATTTCCCATTGTATAAGGTAAAGTACTGCGTCGAAATTGAATGCAACGCAAGTGAAAAGCGTTCATTTAACCCAATTCTTACTTGCCCAATCACTTTGACAAAATCCTTTTTCGTCCATTTATATAAGTGACAGGTTCACCTCATGGAAGAAAACAAATTCGATTCGATCATGGATCTTATTCAAACAAATGGCAAACATTTGAAACCGAATCTATATTCTTGAAGCTGCAATATGCATCGTAACATGACGAGACGATGATTGCAATCTAGATTGCTTAGTAGTCATAAAGTACACAGAATCATGCGTCCCAAATCTTTTTCTTCAGAGGTCTTACGTCTGTTTTGTATCTATACTTGTCTTTGATTGTATTTTTTTGGGGTGGGGGGAGGGCGGCTACTCAGCAGATATGGATGTCTTCTTCTAACTCTCTTGTGACTTTTTCATTAGTTTCTAATATGGCTATCTCTAATCCTGACTGCATATATATGTTTAGCGTACTATACTATCAACTTTTGGAATATAAAAAAGTAATTAATGGCACTCATTAGATTATAATTGCATATGAGACCGGCGAAACAGCCCAAAAATAAAGAGCAACTTTGAATCAAAGACCTATTAAAATTAAATATTAATGTGACTTTATTCAACAACCCTCCCAAATGCGGGCTAATGTAATGCGATATTGAATGCTCGCAGCCCCGCTGTGTAAAGAGCAGATATAATACTAAAGACAAAGACAACCCAGTACCTACTTCTCAACTTAATGCCCAGAATAGCGCTGAAAACAACCCCAGCCATAGGCCCTAAAATCCACAAGAATAAATAGTTCAAGTCTCCGGGTGCTGCTAATGAATCGTAGTCGAAATTTGCGCGTAGCATTGCCAACAGCAGCGGCACGAGTGGTACGAATATAGCTAGAATAGTAAGTAGCCACCATCTTTCCTTCTTTATCCATGAGAGAAGCACGATCCTTGTTTGCGATGGGCTTGGATGTGTTGACGTCTTAGATGAGATTCTTCCCCCTCGAACATCGCAAACCCGTGAGACAAGTTCTTTCTCTGTCAAGCTACTCAAATCGGTCCCTTCATTGCCGAGATCATCTTGCACGGCCGACGCTAGCTGCAGAAGGGCCTTGTAGTTCCCAGGCACGGAATCCTGATCTCGGATAACTCGGTGCGCAGAGAGCCACATTATGGATAGCCCAACAGTCCATATAAGCAGAAATAACATGTTCACAAACAGCTGTATGAACGAAAAACCCCACTTGTATCTCTAGTAAATTGTAAGGAACGGTTTCAAGGTAGCAACTTGTCAGAGAACGTACATTATCGTTATTCTGACATCGTCCCCGATTTTTGAAGTATGTGTCATCGTATGTCTGGTTAGACCATATCCACATCTGTTCGGAAACATTCCAATTTACTGGGTAGTCAGGGTAAAAGGTGGTCATTAACCTGTATCCAGCAGGAAACGCCGATATGTTGAGAACTGGGGCGCTAAGAGTTTGATTGATGAATGTAGAAGTTGAGTTTTTCTGACCCAAGACTCCGTGATGGTTAATGTCTGCTCATTTATTTAGTAAGTGGTAATGGCTTTTGCATGATATGAAGAGAGAGATCTAAGGCGAATCGTCACATACAGTCTAATACAATTATCCACAGCAATGGATTAGGCTGCCCAAGCTCAGAAGGGGGTGTACCGTTCCATGCCCCTGGAAACTCGCGATTTGCCGTTTCGCCTGCCACATGGTAGTTATTTCCCATGTGGACTCTTTCTCCATCATGAATAGTGAACATTATTTTTTCATACATGTCGATTGCGATGCAGTTGTCATCTCTGTCTAGAACGCACGCCTGCACTAAAGGGGCGTATCCAGTCATAGCGCTAGCAAGAGTCGGAAATGCAAGCACGTATCCCATTGTCGTAACAATGAAAATCATTGCAGATTTAGAACGAAGCCCTTGTTGTGTGACAAAATCGCGGGCCAGATTGATAGTTTCGAGGATGGAAGGCCCATTTTGCATGAATATAGTCATAAACGAACGGTATGTTATGGAACTTAATTCCAAAGCTGCAGTGATGTATTGCGCAAAGATTCGCCAGGGTATTAGCACCATTAGTCCTTGTCCGCCGCGTCCGACCACCTGGAGACTAAGTCAATAACAGAATGTGGAGTGATTTTTGGAGGAAAGGATTATACACTCACAAAGTCCCATATAATATCTATGGCCTTAGCTTGTTGGAAGGTCAAATTACCGGAGCCTAGCGCGATTTTGAAAAAGGCATTGGGGTTCCAGTAATTGTACGCTTCGAGATTGAGGCTAAAATCGCCCTCGGGCGAGCAGACCTTACTAAGGCCCCCAGAGCCAGCTTGCAAGAAGATTATTTTTTCGCCTGATATGAGTCCATACTCATCGAATGGGATGTATTTATCCAATGGGATGTAACTGACTCCGACGAATACTATGCCTACCATCAACATAGATGTCCAGCAGAATAGCAAAAATCGGAATCCACTCTTAATCCAATTGATGGATCGGAAATCATTGTGGATATGAGTGAGGTTGTCTTTCCAAAATTTGATGATCTTGATGTGCCAAAGACCCAGTGAGTGAAGGTTGTGTTGAAACACATTCTCGGCTGTATTCTGGAGTTTTTTGAGGTAACGCGACATTATGAGAAATGCAATAACGATTAGATGAAGTTGGAAGAGCAGGGTTATACCTCCTTTTATTACTCAGTAGGTATGTGATCAGCTTACGTGCAGGAAGGCCCAGCAAGTTGATCATGGTCAACATGTCACACAGAAGCTAGGATTGCGCACACCTCAAGTATATGCTATGAGTTTTTGGAATAAGAATGCCATTCATTTCAGTTGTACTACAATACGAATGAGGACTCATACTGACTTTCCATTCAGTGTAAGGAATCACCTCAATTCGGGGTCATTGCTTGAGCTGCTTCAACCTCTATGAGTGTTGTTCTAAGTCTCCGAAACACCCGCAAACAGTGCGCACAAGGCTGAACGATCGATGATCACTTCGGAGAAGCATGGATTATCGTACTCGGTGTAAGGCATCGATATTGTTGGCAGCATAATTAGAAATGATACCCTATTGGGTTGTTCCAGAGAAAGCTTGCTGCACATGTTCCAAGGGTCTTCGGTCTATTTTAATATCTCGCCCCTCAATTTGTACTCCAAACGCACTTCCACCCTACATACCCGGCCTTGATTTACATGAACTAGCTCAATCTCTTTGCTCGAATTGCCGCTCTATGATCTTGAGTTCTTTGAATGCGCTACTTTCAACTTGAAACCACGGATGGTACTATGACCAGGCAATCCCCTTTTCTTTCTTAATTGTTTTAGCGGCCTGAACATTAGATGTGAGCCTCGCGGGCAGTGCAAGGGAGTTTATTTGTGCCAACTTTTCAGTCCCTGTGGCAAGGCTGGGGCCGACCTGCCTTGCTGTATGCCCTAGTTCACACAGTTCATAGCCCCCTGAGCAAAATCATCAATGACCGTTATTTCATCGGCGGCTGCGCCGCGCGAATCATAATGCGTGACGAATACGAGTATTGCCGGCGCAGCTTGCCACAGGCTCAGGCGTTGCTCGACGATGAGCATGAAGACCGTGTTTTGGTTGATGACCACAGTACGTTAGAATTTATTTTTGGACGTCAAATTGCCATTTTATCATGGCCTCAGCTTCAACGTGGAGTGGATATCATCCTAATGAATACCTACCATAGTCATGATACTGCTCCGCTTGATGGCTTGTCTACCAAGGAGTACGACAAACCAAAGTGAGAATCACCAAATAAATCTCGTGAACATGGCTTCCAGCCAATAGCTCCAAAATTCCGATATACCGTACGTACCCCAAGCGCCTTTGAGCGCACCGAATCTCACCATTATGGCATGCCCTCGCCATATTCCAAGAAACGGATACGTAGGTGATAACAGACATCGAAGACAGTTTTTTGAAGCGGATTACAGCATTGTTCGCACCGCATAATGGTTATACGACTGCTTACATAAAAGGCGGGCACATAGTAGAGCGGCCCTAATCCATTGAGGTTTGTTCGTTAAAGACAACTGAGTTCGCTTGATATCGCAATGAAAACTGACCAGGGCAGACAGAAGCTGTACAAATAAGGAAGACAATTTAGCGCCTGGAGAAAGCTGTTGCAATTTCAAGGGAGATCCTGTCAGACAAAGACACACTGTTATTTGCCAGAACATGCGCTCGGTGTATAGCCTCAGAAAAATCGCTCGACAGGAAGCGACCGACTTTTATTCAATCTTTTGTCTGGGAATGTAGAGCTTGAAAAGTTAACGACTAACCAGTTATGATTATACCAATACTTCTAAACTCCACAGTCTGGCAACTAAGTAGAATACATAAAATAGCTTGTTAAATGGAGGCTGCATAGTTTATTCATATATTCAAACCAAAAATTCATTCTTACCAGTGCAACAACATAAAGAAATATCAGTCAAGATGGCCTTGACCAAGGACTCCAGGCATCCGCCAAGACATCAGCAAGAGTCGGAGTTGGAAATGGTGTATAGTCATCATATAAAGGCAGCATATTTCGTCCATTCTTAGTTCTTTATATATTTAAAAGTGCTACAACTTGACACTGTTCGTTGTGTTGGTCATCAGAAGGTAACTTCAATACCATATTTACAGTTCCCAGCCATGTCTAAAGCGCCCAATTGGGAATATTTCGAAGATACTCTCGCCACATACGCACACGGGAACCGGAAAGCATACAGACGTCTGATCGGCGAAAACAATTTCACCGAACTAGATGGCCTAACCGAAAAGGCAAAACGCAGAAAAGTCCTGAGTACCGAATGGGGTACAGAAGGGCCATTCACATGGAAACGCCGACTTGATTCTACCACCTGGGTGCTTCATAGCAAAGATTTCAATTCTACGCCAGAAGTTACATCAGACGAAAAGCATACGCGTCTTCTTCTTATCCTAAAACATCAGTCGCCCGGAGAACCTGATCACCGGTGCCTCTTCGTGGGGCGCGAGAACGAGCCTGGACTTGTCTCTCAAGTCACGGGTGATGCATAAAATATGTGTTACAGCCACTTAAACGATACTGAAGTCATTCGGTCCGAAGATTTCAAGACTGCCTATACGACGGGTGATTCTCTCACTGAAGATGATGCTCATTGGATCGAACACTTCGCCGAAACTGAGCCCCCTCCATTGGCTGTGAATAGAGCTGCTGTAAAGGAAAACTGTCAAGGTTGGGCCTTTCGAGTTCTTCAACGGCTACCTGAAAAGGGAGTAATAACTGAGGAATCGATTTCAAGTGTGAGCAAATTGATTGAGCCTATTGGCTAGGGATTTAAGAAAGATCTTCCGGTGGGAGAGATGGAGTTAGACAGTCGCTGTAGTCTGGAGAGGACTTTAGAACATTGTGAGATGATGTTTCCGCTGTTTTGTCATGTCAAATTGTCAAACTAGAAATTAAGTTTTACTAGTAGAGACTGACAACTATGCGCGAACTTAATGCTAGAAAGCTTGAGTCAGGATGTACTAAAATTAAGTTTCCTTGATTGGACAACTATGTTATTAAAGGTATGTGTAATAACAAGTCAGGCACTATCAACCCAAGTTCTACACTCAAGTGCTTGTGATTCTCGAACCACCCTCAGCATAGCACTCGACCCCTGCATATATCCTGATTATATTTCAACCTCGCCAAATCCACAAAGCAGCTTTTTCTCAGAAATTTTCTACCCAATTGGGTTTACCCGCTTCAACATCTCCAGAGCACGTGCCCATTTGGTGCCTGAAACGCGACTCCAGTTGATATCTGTGACACTTACAGCCACCACGGACGTCCATGCGCAGCCAAAAGAAAACCGGTCGACGCCCATATTAGTAGAATAGGCACGTGCGACCGATGTTCTGTAGGACATCCGAAACTAGGGAGTTGACTCGCATAATTATGTCATTCTCGATTCGGTAAAGGACTATGGCATGCATGAGCCCAGCTACGGAGCTGCCGCAGATCGTGTTCTCAGTGCTGGAGATCGCTCATTAGCCGGTTTCATCCAGCGTATGTATAGACGAATATAAGAAAGCGCTGTAGAGGCCTAGATAGAGACGTGTGAATAGCTTGAATATACCCCATTTCGATTTATCTTTTCATAAGTTTCCTTTTATTTTATTTTTTCACGGCCTTTGGGAGCGAGAAACACAGAATATCAAGAACACATTTAGACAGAATTTTGAACACCCATAAAAATGCCTACATATTTCCTCACAGGCGCAAACCGAGGCATCGGTCTAGAATTCGTCCGCCAGCTATCTCAGTATCCGAGTAATAACATAATCGCAGCCGTGCGATCGAAAAAGAGCGACCTCACCCAGCTTCAAATGTACGCCACAAGAGGAAACGTCCATATCATAGAATGTGACGTCTCCTCCACCGACTCAATTTCAAGCCTGGAATTCCGGGTCGTAGAAATATTAGCCAAAACCGGAGACAACCTGAACTTTCTTTTCAATGTTGCTGGAATCAATGGGACCTCGTCCGACACTTCGCTATCAATAGATCCGAAATCACTCGAGAAACACATGGCCATCAATGTTCTTGGACCAGCGAAAATCGTTGAAACTCTGCAACGATATCTAGCGCGAGGTGCCGTGGTAATGAACTTGACGTCCGGCCTTGCAAGCATGACTGTAGCAAAAGACACCCCAAAATGCTGCACGTACTCGATTAGCAAGGCAGCACAGAACATGCTGTCTCTCCACCAAGCAAGAGATCTGAAAAGAAGTCATCACGCGATTGTGATATGTATGGATCCGGGTTGGGTCAAAACAAGAATGGGTGGGAAAGGTGCTATGATTGAGCCGGAAGTCAGCATTACCTCAATGCTGGAGGTACTCAAGGGAATAAAGATGGAAGACAGTGGGAAATTCTTCAGATTTGATGGCAGCCCTATTCCGTGGTAGTCGCGTAATATTCGACCACTGAGGACCTGAATATGGAGACCCGAAAGCTGGATAACGACATCTGCCGGATTGGATTCGCTATCTAAATGCAGGTTTAAGATTTCAGGTTTCGTGTTGCACTGTAGGACTTGAGAGTAGTATACTAGAAACATTGGGGCATTAGCATATCGGAATAGGCGTTTTGGAAATCTTAATATCAGTTGGTGTTTGGGTTTTGTAAGGACGTTCCAAACAAATCGTGTCCAGATACTGTGCTTAGATTGTATGAGAAGCTATGTTTATCGGTGAACGCCAAAACAGAGTTGTTTGACTCTTAGCAAGCACATGAAACAGAATAGCAGGGTAGGGTGTGGATATTGTTGTGATAATATGGTGTCTTTCTCAACAACGTGTTCGGAACGAATCAAAGCAAGATAATGACAAATTCAACGAGAAAAGCCAACCGGGGTACCAATACTGGAAGTGGAAGGCATCAAGGCCGGCACAAACCCTCTGCTGCTTCATTATTTCCCATAGAAGGCCCTGTTTTCTGGGCTTTTGCTTGTCAGCATAATAGGTTTTAGAGCGGAGGTTGTAGTGTCCTAAGTATATTAAAGCCGCCCCTGACATCCATGCAATTCCAGCACTAGAACATGAAAAATGCCTCAGGCTTGATTGGAAAAGATAAGGGTATCGCTGTTTGTCAAAAACCCCGCCAGATGCCTATTTAGAGTCTTGTCCGTATTAACCGCCATTAGTACCTACCTACTAGGTATGTAGCCCATATTTCTCCGCCCCAATGGGCCAGCCAATGCACTAATGGATTCACGACAATACTAAAACAAGCGTCCATTGATATTAATCTAACCAATTTTCACAGCAAGTTTTAGCAATAAAAAAGCCCTGAATACATAAGCACGCAAACAACCAAGCAATGACGTGACAAGCCTCGGTTCAACACCTACCAGCCAAAGCTATAGGTACCCCGCCATCCCATCATTTCCCACCTCAGCACCCAGTCTCCATACCAAAGCAAAAAATCCAAAAGGAAACCACAAAATATCTAATTCAGGACTGCCCCAAGACAATCACTTTACATGCCAACGACACGCGGCCAAAAGCGCTCAGCAGAAATGGAAGCAGCCCTCAAAACCTTCTTCACCTCCCCTCGTTTCGCCGTCGCCGGCGCGTCTTCGGATCCCAACAAGTATGGGCACAAAGGTATATATCTACTGAATAAATATGCCTAGGTTCTTCAAACGCTAACGACGCCTATCAAACAGTCTTTGCATGGTACAGAAACCACTCCCTCCCTGTCGTCCCGCTAAACCCACGCGTACCCACCGTAACCATTCTCTCGCAAACACACGACACCATAGCGTCCCCTACCGCCCTCGAGGATCCTACCTCTTACTCGCTGTCCGTCATCACGCCACCGGCGGTCACGAAGCAGCTTTTGAAGGAGGCCAAGGAGGTGGGAATTCCTGCTGTGTGGCTTCAGCCAGGCAGTTTTGATGAAGAAGTGTTGGAATATGCACAAGGGAACTTTCAAGCTGCGATTGCTGGCGAGGGAGGAAGGGGGGGAGAGGGCTGGTGTGTACTTGTCGATGGGGAGGAGGGCATGCGGCTCGCCGGTCGGGAAGGGAGCAGACTCTGAACGCTAAGAAAGTGTTAAACGCATGTGCGGGTGGTACTTGAAGCTCGTCTATTCTGGAATCTGGATTTCAAGTGCGTAATGTCATTGTAGTACGGAAGGAAATAGTGAGGCATTTGGGGTTGATATGGTTCTTGGCGATTGGACGATCGAGGGCGTGTTCTATACCCTATCAGAGCAATCGTACATGACTTGCAGCGGTTTCGGGACGGCTCGGGGCGCGACTGAGATCGAGGGATGGGTAGGGTTGCACAGGTAATAAGGCTGAACCGGATTTGAAAGTGGAGTAATGGAACACAAGAGCACAGACAAATCCTGATATCGGTTTGGTTCTTGGGAACGCGGAAGACGAAGGGGACCTGCTCATGAGCATAGAAATATTCGGGAGCTATATGCCAATTTCTGTCTAGTAAAAGTCGGAACCAAATACGTAATAGATAGGATTATGTATTCGAAAGGAGAAAGAAGAACCCGAAAGCTGAAAGCTGAAGAAAGAAGAACAGGGCAAAGAAGAAATTCGTCACACAGAAAACATGCCTCTCTCACGCCAACGTTTCGCCACTAATTCCGCGTCATTCCAAGTTTGCCAGCATTGCACCCGTTATCGTGCCACAAACATCCAGCAGTCCCAGCCCCGAGTCCAACAGGATTTAAAACCAGCTGTGTTACCCTCAAGCAAAGCGTTGGTATTGAGTCGTGACACTGAAGCGCAATGTCGTGTTCGACGTTCATTGGACCCCTCCTATGCGTTACCAGGTGGACAACATCCTAGGTGCGTAGGAATGACTGAAAGGAAATTGGCAACGTAAAGGAAGGTGTAGGACGAGACGGCTTGTGTGGTATCGCGTCTTTGGAATGCCCTGAGTGCAAAGACTCTTGACAATGCAGAAAACCTGACGCTGCAGAGATCGGTACGCTGAATGCATGTATGCGTTTTCGTTGCGTCTTGTATGCAAGCAATGCGACGGGGTAGCGCATAGTCTCGGCAAAGGTCGTACAAGTTCTCGTAGGGGCTTCATCCAATCGATATAGTGATACTTCCGGAGACTGCGAGAATGTCGGCAGACCGTAGCTGTTGTAATGTGTCGAGTTGAAGGTTGATTGACAGATGGAACCCAAGGAAGCGACCAAGCTTGATAGGGAATTATGAACAACGCATACTTTTCTGTACAATCTTGAAATGGGGCCCAAGTACGATCTTGCCGGTAGCATATTCCGATTGCGGAAAGTGTCAGCGATTCGAATTGCCTTCTTAGCAAAAGACCCTAACCACATTCTCTTCATTGTCCTCCTGTTCTTCAGTAAGCATCCATAGATCATCAACCTTCTTGATCTTAACGTCGGGATCCCTTTCCTCAATGCTCTCGTCAAGTCTCATCACGCAGCTGAAGACTACGTTGAACCCGTTGTATCCGCATGCATAGAATGCCTCAGAGATGGCGGCTTCTCGGCTGCCACACTTGATTACCTTGTATATTTGACATCCCTTGGAGTTGACTCCGCCCATGAATGTTTCTGGCCCATACTGTGATGCAGACAGAATAACGTAGTATGCGAGAGGAGTGTTGTCAAGCGCCTCCGACTTCTCGTCAGTGCAGCGGTGGCATGGTGCACCATCAGTTTCCTCAGATGCATGTCCAGCAGAGCAATCAAAAATATCGTCATCGGTAGGCGTGGTTAGCGCGGCAGATATCCATACTTTCGGGACATCTAGACTGGTAGGCCTAGGACAGTAGAGAGATGGCAGCTTAACCGATTCGTAGCCTGCAGCCTCAAGCTTCTCCATTTGCCTAAGAGAGCTTCGTGTAGGCTTCTCATACCAAACCTCGGTATTACCGTGCTGCATGAGCCATCTATACTCCTCGAAATCAGCCAGGTGGGCACGGTGGACTGCACTGAAGACATTGCGGTTGAAGGGGGTAAGGCGGATAAGGCGGCCGGGCTCAATGATTGATTCACCAGAGTAGTGAACCGGGAACAGAGACGATGGATGTGATACGTCGAAATCTGGGTGAATCGAAATGCCAGGGAATGCAAGAGCTGGAGGGGGCGGTGGTGGTGGTGGAGGAGGAGGTGGTGGTGGTGGTGGAGGCTTTTCCTGCTGTCAGCTGATGCTGTTGAAATCCATGTGCAGAAGCAAAGCTTACGGGAGGAGGTGGTGGTGGTGGGACATGAGAAATTGGCGCAGGATTAACTTGAGGCGGAGGGAGAATAGTAGGTGTTGGTGGAAGAGGAGGTGGCGGGGGCTATTACGCCCAAGGTCAGTGCGATCATTCATGAAGAGGCATTATTGACTCACAGGTGGCGGTAGCTATAATTCTACATTAGCTTTCATGATGACAGTCTCAGAATGTTTGGGACTTACTGGTGGCGCAGGTGCTGATTTGGATGCTGGTTCTTTTCGTCTATACGGCAATGGTAGGGGTAGCTCGAAAGCTCCAAGTTTCGGAGCATTCGGAAACTGCGAGTTAGGATTTTTCCCTCTACATTTGATGCAAACACCGTGTTTGTTACAATAGTACTGAAGATCTGCTGGGTAGCCAGGTATATCTGGGTACAAAGGAAACCCAGGCTTCGGCGTATCACCTACTCGGCATGACTGGCAGAGAACTGGTAGAAAGAGTGTATCAGAAGGCGGCGGTGGTAATGGCATAGGTGCTGGGGAGCTACTTCCGGATTCTGTGGTGGAAGATGCTTGTTTTCCATCGACATCGGCAAGTGGTTTGGACGAAGAAGGAACAGAAACAAGCTTCATCTTAGGCTCTTCTTCTATATAGACAATATCGTCGACATCCATTTGGTAGTAACAATATTGCAATGGCAATGCAAAGTTGGGAGATGATTTTGAGGGATACTGAATGACTTGGTGAACTTGATACTCCACAGCTTCCTGTAGGAAATGCTGTAGTTATATAGTTGTGCCAGTAGAACTGGATCATTCCACAAGTTGCGTATGTGCTCCTCTCGGGAAGGCCTTAGATCCAAGGCCCCACATTCAAGGCTGGAAAAGCTCTGTACTGGAATAATCAGGAATGAAGCAGGCAGATATGCAAGGTAATACGCCACTTGATGCATAAGTTTCAATTCTATGCGTAAGCCGTCCCAGATCGTTGGTAAGCCGGGGCGATACAGCCAAATCAGTTGAACACGACAACAGGGCAACCAAGACGGTAACCTAGATCCCGAGACTTCGCACCATTTGGTCAGAGAAACGTGGTTCCGTGCAATGATCTCGGTTTGTTTGCATACGGCTTCGAAGACAGCGCCACGGTTTGCCCGAGTCATTTTGATATCGGTAACGTAAACATCGCCCCTGATCTTTCGATTGAGGACGAGTCCAAGACCTTACGAAACAGTGCACCACTCTCGGGTCTCCGCTTTGTTGCGCCTAAATGGTAGGACAGTAGTGAATGCTCTCGCTTCACAAATCTAAAGGCTATCATTAGCTGAGGCTTTGAGGCTTTAGGTTTTGTTCGCCTGGAGAGGTTAGCTAGACTGTACATGATTAATTAATCCAGACATGATTGCCCTGCTAAAGATGTTGAGATCTACACACATGTCAAAAGTGAGGCATAAAGGGGCATCAGATGATTGCCGATCTACCAGAAGGGAAATCGTAGGGCCACCATGATAGATTTCGATCGCGAGGCGTTCAGGGCGTAACTCTACCAGAAAGCGCAACAGCAAGGCTTGGTTCGAAGTATAACTGCAGTTTCGTAGGCAATTCTGTTTGATGGTAAACGGGACATCGTTGGCATATACAGCCTGGAGGACCAGAAGAAGCATAATGTTGAGATAGGCAGGGATTTCACAGGGGACCGCGATTCAGTTCGTTTTGAATATATTCTGGGTGGTATGACCAGAAGTAGTTCCAGTGCTCTGGGTAGCCTGTACCTGGAGCGGCACTAAGCACCCTTTGTCATCGTGCGCTCCAGCAAAATGGATAGTTATGCCCAGGAAAAGCAGACAGAAGGCGTGCTCTAAAGAAAATACCTCGAAATCCAGTCCAGTTCCCGTACCAGTCAATTGCGTGAGAGAGACGTTGCCAAGTTACTCCTGTGCTCCGTGACCGGAGACCCAGTTCCAGCGTTACTACCATTAGGACTCGGCAAGCCTATTATTATGATGAGGCAGAAGTTCCATAGGTGGCGGAAGTGTGGCCCCCGTGCAGTTATCGCCTCGCATTTGCAGCCACGCAAAGGCACACGCGTCAAGTCTAGTCAACTCCAATCATTTCCCACAGGGATGGTGATTGAGGTATAGTAATTTAATGGCAAACAAAGAAGGGGCTGAAGAAAAGATGCACTTACTATGAGCTATTTTGATGATTAGACTTTCAAGGGGATCAATTGGTAGGTTACGACTGCGGCTGAAACCTAGACGCACGTACCTATGTTGGTACCTGGATGCTGACCCAACAAATGAAGCTGTCACGGAGAACAAACAGCTCATCGGTCAATATCCAAGAGGTCATATAGTCATTCTTTGGCCCAAGTGGTATTCAGTGGCTACAGCCTCATCGGGCCGGTGACGGATAGAGCGACTAGCGTAGGGGAGCTCTGAAGCCCACAGAGGTGGCAGAGCGCCTGTGAGGAAGAGGGTGGCTGGATGAGATGCTCATGGTGACTCATATTGCCTGTCAAGATTGCCTGTCAAGAGATTAAAAAATAGCGAATGCCTGTCAGGTCGAGAACAAGAACCAAAAGACCATGTCCAGGGCATCAGTCAGTGAGAATGAGGAAGGGATTGGAGAAATGAGAGGGTCGAAGACGAGAAATCATAATATACTAAGTACGTATAAATACCACCCTGACACACAGCAATTTGTCATCATGGGATCTAAAACTGTTGGGTAGGAACGGGAAGGGTGAAGAAGCGACCAGGAGGGCAGAGCACTATCGTAGAATGAAGCGGAATCAACCTCGGAGTGATCGTCCATTCTCTAAGAGAGCTTGCTGGGGTTGCAGTGAAAAAGCCAGTATTGGCGGAACCCATGGTTTTATAGCCGATCAACCCCTCAAAGGGAAGTTTATTCGGAAAGTGAGGCAACGAGGTGTCGTTGAAATAAAGCTGGAAAAGGAGGACCACTGGAATACTCTCACTCTGGGGCAAATGTGCTAGGCCAAACATGGTTAGTCCGCTAGCCAAGACCTCCAAGCGTCATCTAGTCCACAGCTCTCGCAGCTCAGAGTGAACGTCGCTGCAGAGCTGCCTTTTCCACCCCATCTCCCTCCGATACCTTGACCCGATACGTACACAATCATGGCGAACGGGTAAGTCGATTTCACCCGATGAATGTAGCCAATATCCCCATATCATGGACAATCCCCTCGAAGACGCGCTTACGACAGCTTGATTCGCCGTCGCAAATGTTGGAGACGAGCCGGATAAGCTATAAGATATCATGAGAAGCTATAGCAAGGTGCTAATATGTGCAGGTGGGCGCCTTTTATCGGCCTTGTCATTGTCGCCATTTTCTGTGGCGCTGCCTGGTTCCTAGCTCCAAAGGGAGAGAATCAAACGTATGCCTTAACCCACGTCCTCCCTTCCCCCAAGACGTCGAACAAGCCGTGTCTCTTATTCCGCGAACCCGATAATACAATACCCGCCCTGTTTTGTCACCGGGCGCTCGAAGTGAGGCGGAAGAGAGACCGGCAACAGGAGCACTGTATGAAGATTATTGGCTGACAACTTCGATGCAGCATCTGGCGATCCACGCTCCTACTTTCCGCCGTATCCATGTATCTTATGTGGGGTGAGTGCTTGCTGTCCCTCCTTCCTGCAAGCCTATGGAATTTGAAGACTTCCATATGATACTTGCTGAACCGCATACAATACCTCAACCATATTCCAAACATACCTAAACAACCCCAACTAATCTCCACATCTAGCGATTACCTTCCTTGCCCAACTCAACCCTCTCATCAGCCCAATTCGAAGTGATCTTCGAGCGGAGTAGCCCCGCTTTATCTTGGAAGCATTTGAGGATGGCATCATAAGAAACAGTCGACAGGATATGAAAAGAATGAAGCGGCCGCGGTAACCTTTGATATCCAACCATCTTACAGGATATCAAAGGAATAGCACGGAGAATATCAGGCTGCTTTTGCGTTGGCGATCAGGCCCAGCCATGAGGACTAAGGGAGCAGATTTGTTAAGTCGCAGCGAATTGTATTATGCATGAACGGATATGGAGTTTTGTCTATTTCTACCATAGGGATTTGATAGTCTTGTACAAATACACGAAGATACCATCAGGTGTCCTTCACACTCAGCTTGGCTTGGAAATATATTCATCGAGCCTTTATAGCACTCACGTATGCAAGGGCCATCGATATGTACCCCTCAATGACCTCGGGTGTGGAATTTCAGCGCTATCGCTGTAAGCCTTTTCTTCTCATTTCTCTTTCAGAAAACTTCATCTCACGGCCCATCCCTTTAAGTACAGGCCCGTAAAACTAAAACCCGAAGAAAAAAAACCCAAACTGAAACCCATCAAATCCCATATCTCTTACAAGCCAACACACATATCCCAGTATCAAGATGTTGATACTGCGATGATTGTAGCTGGTAATCGCCTAGTATTTCTAAGTCCCAGAGCAAAAGCAGCCGGGCGCAGATTTCCCTATGCTACGATAATTCTTTACGGTTGATTACTTTGGGCAGGGAAAAAATTCATGGATGCAGGAGTGGGAAAGGGCGATGTTAACGAACAATGGAGTGTTTTTAGCTCCAGAATAATACTTAGAATCAGATACGTATAAGGATACAGAATCTATACCATACTTATACCATAAGATAAAATCACGGGACGGAAAGCACTACGCATTCCACATTCTTAATACCACGACTCACCGTAAACGCCACAGTCATCCTTCCTCCCCAATTCACCAATGAAGATGAGATGTACTCTCAATGTCGTACGAGTTTCAAACAAACCGGAGGCCTTGCCCTAAAAGCTTGCTGTTGTGTACCCACACAAGCTCTCCCCGCACTACACTAATGAATCATCACGGCTCCCGGAATCGCTTTTCCACTCCATCTCGCTACCCCAACATCCAACTTTACCTTCTCCAGACATTCCCCACAAACAAATCCGCGGGGACTAGGCAGACTAAGCTTCATCAAGGTATGTGTATTCTGCACTAAGCAACGTTTTGTGAGCTTCGGTTGCGAGTAGGTAGGCTTCCGTGAATAAGAGACGGGAATTAGAAGGTCGGAGTCGGAGGATGTGGGGGTCCGCCAATGTGGCGAGGGTGAGGAGCAGGGCGTATCTGAAGGATGGGATATGCATATTGTAGATCGGAAGAGTATTACAGCTATTCGTATAGGTTGGTTCAAATGGATCGACCTTCCCTGCTTTTAAGCCTGGGAGTAATCCCTTGCAATTTTATCCTTTAATTGATTCATTTTGGCCTTGTGGTCAGTCTTCTACTCGTCCTGGTTTACTACTTCCTCGCCATCATGGCGACTATAAGAGATGAAAAAGAAGATCCGGAAATGGTCGAGGCCATAGAAAATTCGCCCGACCATAGCAGCACTGTAGAATCCGACAAAGCAGACCTCACCGCCAATGAACCCCGCCCAAAGATATCTTTCAAGACCAAAATGGCCATTCTCGTGAGTTCTTTTCCAATTAGTTGCCCCGAAACTGTAATGACACTATCAACAGTCCCTCATCATGATGTATGAGTCCTACTTATTCACCTTAATCATGCCCGCCGCCATCCTCGCCTACATAAACGCCGATCTGGGCCCCGACCCAAAATATCCCTGGATAACCGTATGCTGGAATCTCGGTGCCGCCATCATCGTGACCGTCGGCGGGCGTCTAGCTGACATATTCGGACGACGCTGGTTTCTCCTCACAGGCGCTGTGTCCGCAGCAATCGGCGCCCTCGTCGGCGCAACCGGGCAGTCCATCACGCAAATGATTATCTCGGGCGTCTTGTTCGGCTTCGGCGGCGGCTTCCAAGAAATGTGCTTTGCATGTGCGCAGGAATTAGTGCCGAATCGGTACAGGTTTGCAACGTTAGGAGTCATGATTTTTGCGAACCATGTGAGTAGTTTTGGGCCGTTGATTGGATATGCTTTTGTTCAGTATACTAGTATTGGGTGGAGGGCTTGCTATTGGTATTGTTTTGCTTGGGAGTGTGCGACGGCGATTATGCTGTGGGTGTTTTATCGTCCGCCGAGTTTTGAGACGAAGCATGACGGGGATGGGAAGACGAAATGGCAGCTTGTTAAGGAAATGGATCATCTTGGGTTGTGGCTCTTTACTGGCGGCTGTCTACTATTACTGCTAGCTCTGAACTGGGTGAGTTTCTTTAACGGGGAAATTGAGAAGTGTCACCTGCTGATAAATTATAGGGAGGAGTTAGTTATCCATGGAGCAGCGCCCACGTTGTAGCCCCCCTTGTAATTGCCTTCGTCTGCTTCATCGCACTCGGATTCTGGGAGGTGTATGGAAATCTCAAGTACCCAATTCTCCCTCCCAAGCTGTTCAAGAAATGGCGCGAGTTTACTTCGCTCCTCGTCGTTTGCTTCGTCGCCGGCATGCTATACTACAGCATGAACGTTCTCTGGCCCCGCCAATCTACACTTCTGTTCCTAAACTCAAACGACACAATTATCCGCGGCGTTTATGCCAACATGGTCTCCTTCGGTACGATCGCGGCTGGATGGTATTGCATGCTAGTTATGCCTTGGATCGGACACGAACGATGGCAACTGGTCGGTTTTATCGTCGCTCAAACCTCCCTCATTGGATCAATGGCCAGTATTGGGATCAACGACAAGGCACAGGCTATTGCTACCGTCATCATTGTATCAGCATGCAACTTACCACCGAGCCCCCTGAGCTTTGGAATGGTTAGTCTGGGACTGGAGGACCAGAATGATATCGGCGTTGCAGTAGGCTTGATTTCTACCTTTCGATTAATTGGTGGCGCGGTTGCTACCAGTATCTATGTCTCGATATATACGTCTCGTTATGCTAATAACATTGGATCAACGCTCCAGCGGATGATCGCAAACACTGGATTCGAAGGATCGTTTTCGGCACTCCTCAAAGCAACCGCGGCCAATACACCAGCAGCTTATGCGAAAGTCCCCGGAATGAACGACAGGACCATGGTGGCAGCGATGTCGGCAGTCAAAACTTCCTATGTAGGAGCATTCAAGGTGGTGTATTTGGTGGCAATTGCCTTTGGTGCTATCGCGATCATGAGCGCGTTGAGCACCAGGAGTGTGAAGAAGAGCAACAAAAGCAACGAGCAGGCTGTAAGGTTGGAGACGGAAAAGAATGCTGCAAACGTTTGAGGGCCGATTGTGAAACAAGTATGATAGCTGTCCGCCTTGGTAGAGGCCCAATGAAGTGATACTGGATTCTCTACCTATACTAATCAGCAAGTGGTATTCTTTCATTTTCATGAGTCAAGTGTAGCGAGCAGGTCGTCACGAAGAGCCTGCTGATCCACCCCCTTGCCAATTAATACCAGTTTTGCTTCATTGCTATCTTGACTCCCCGAGTTTCTCGCTTCACTCGTCTCGTAGATATTTCGAACCCCTTGAATGAGTAGCACACGTCCATCCTCAACGGGGACACGACCCTTTAGCCTATGGATCTCAAACTTTTCGTGAGATGCCTCCCCTACAAGGCTGTCCTCCCAAAGTATGGTGCGGAGGAACAGATCGAATTTATCGATTTGTGACTGTGTAAGAGTTGGAAAGGCAATAGTGGATGTAGCTATGGTCTGATTTCCTGCCATTAGTTTTACAAAAGCATGAAAGAGGTGAGTCAACTTACGGGATCGAGGTGACTGTGTCCTTTGCTTGCAAACTTCAAGTCCGCGTCCGAAACTTCATTGTAGGCGTTGAGGTCAAGGATAAGTCCCTCGAGTTGCGGGACTTGGCTCTTGGTCGTCGTCTTTATTTTTGCCAGCCTGTTGATGGCCCTGATGCGGTCAACAACCTGGGTCAGCTCCGCTTCAGATACAAGATCTGTTTTGTTCACTAGAATGACATCTGCATGACTGATCTGTAAATGAGCAGTCGTTAAAAGTGGGCCATGATCATCATGTCCATCTTCGTGCTTCCTCTCCTCTAACTTTTCTTCGTCGTCACCATAGCCTTCGTCTAGGCTCTTGAGTACGTTCTTCGCATCTACAAGCGTAACGATTCCATCGAGGAAGATACTGCTTCCTAGCCCGTCATCCAACCAAAAAAGCGGAGCGATATTACCAGGATCTGCAAGTCCAGTTGTTTCGAGAAGGATGTAATCAAACTTTCCTCTTTGCTCCATGAGGTTCTCGATAGCAGCCACGCCTACATCCTTGACAGAACAGCAAATACACCCATTCGCCAAAGGTACAAAGGGTATAGGCTTTGCTTCAGTTGAGTCTTGGTCGGAGACCGTGAGTTGCTTTTCGATGTCAATGGCTTTAGTTTGCTTCATTAGCATATCGGTCAGTACATGCATAAGATATTGTCAACTTACAATCACCAAACTCATTAAGAATGACAGCTATTTTCTTTCCGTGTTGCTCGGTCAGAATGTAATTTAGAAGTGTTGTTTTCCCCGCTCCTAAGTAGCCCGTGACGAGAGTGATAGGCACTTTGCTGCCTGGTTTGTCTTCATCGCTGTTTGCTACAAGCTCAGGAATTTCTTCGTCTTGGTCATTGATGATTTTGGAGTTGCTATCGGGCTGTATAAGGCTCGGGATTTCGTCGTCTGAAGCCTCGATATCCATGATTCTATTTCTCTTCCGAATTGTTTCGCTTCTTGAGTAATGTAGAAAACTGGTAGCAATGTGAATAGGGAATGAAGCCTACTGGAATGTCAGAATATGTTAGGTAGCGAAAGAGATTAGAAGATCAAGATCCAAGGACAGAAATTAATGCAGAAGAAATCATCTATGAAAGAATTATGTTTGACTAGGGCTAGAAGATATGAAGTGTGTGGCAGGAGACGAACTCCAACTCCGAATCCGCAGGCCGGCATTCAGTCTTCTTTCCCGATAGCTAATACTGCGGTCTACCGAATACAGCGACAAGTTGGAAACACAGTCAGTTTTCACTCACCTTGTATAAGAAGTGAAGCCGAGAGTGGTGTTGGTGACGTAGGACAGTTCCGACGGCGGAAATCTCGAAGGAACAGATGCCGCTAGTCTCACTTTGGAAAGTAGCACGTTGAGCTTCCCGCGACCCTGCAGCTTGAGGATTGAACATAAACACTGGCCCACCACCGCTACTGCAAACACACAAAGCACAACCCTCGGCGACTCCGCAGTCCTCCCACTCGCTCACCATTCCAATGGCTTCACCGGCCAGCTCTCCTCGCCTGCCCAGCCCTCCTCCGATCGCCGAAGACCAGCTTGGTCCCAAATCTCCAGTAGTCGCTCCGTCGTCGCACTTCAATAGCCTCGAACATGCTGCAGCGCGAAGGATACGGCCAGGCACAAAGGCAGAGGATATGGCCGAAGGACCCCCTTTGGTAGACCTATCAGAGGTACGCACCACACGAATAGCTTAGAAGGCGCAACATCACGCACAGGACCGTTGGTGGTTTCTTCGAGCCAGGCTAACAGAGTGAACAGATAGACTCTGCGTTCCAGTTAACAGAGCACCTAAAAGCTTTACACAACTCCCTTACACACCCGGTGGGCACGAAAAGCACAGTACCAGTAGACAAGGAAATGGCACACAAGCTTGCGCAGCCGCCTGAGAATGTGGACAAGACGTTATGGCTCTACGAGCTCTGCCGGTTTCTTACACAGAAAGTCAATGCTATCATTGTTGCGCTCTTCTCCGATAACCCACCTTGCTCTTCCATTACCTGTCCCGAGATGCGCGCCTCTGAATGGCAGTACCTCTGCGCCGTCCACGACCCTCCCAAGTCATGTTGCGCCATCGACTACTGCTGCCATACACTAGATTGGGCAGCGAATACCCTTACATCGCCAAAGCACTTTCCTTCAAGGTTGGCGCTAGGAGTGGACCAGGCGACCCAACACCAGCAGATACGTCAATTGACGAACATATTTCGGCGCGTATACAGGATATTCGCGCATGCTTGGTTCCAGCACCGCGAAATGTTCTGGAAAGTAGAGGGGCAAACGGGACTCTATACTCTCTTCAAGACAGTCTGCGACGTCTATGGTCTTATTCCGGAAGACAACTATACAATCCCCGCCGAAGCAGAGGGTATCGAGCCAACTGCAGAAGGCACGTCAGCTATCCCGCCATTAATTCTCAAGCGAGAGCCATCCGGCCCCGGAGCACAAGAGTCAGAATCCTCTGTGCTTGGAGTAGATCACAACTTGAATACCGCAGGGACTACAAAGCGACATCGACACTCGCCATCGGTGGGTGCAACGTCTGTCTTGACTGTCATGGAGGAGAACGAGGAGGAAGAAGATCCACAACAAGAGCGGTCTGGCACTGAAGTAGACGAAACAGCGGAAGAATCCACACCCGTAGAAGCTAAGCCAGACGCAGAAGTCGAGCCTGCCGCAGAAGAAAGTGTGTCCGCGGAGCCATCAGCGGCGCCCGAAGCATCAAATGAAGCAGAAAAGCAAAGCGTAAGCGAAGAAGTTAAGGAGGAGCCCGAATCCGCGCCTACTCCTGCGCCCGACCAAGTTGCAGAAGCGAAGAACGGACAACAAGAAAACGATCAAGTAAAAGAAACTGCCAATACAGCAGACGCGGCCCCCGCCTCAGAAACAAAGGAGGCTGAAGATGACAAACCCGTAGATAGTAGCGAGAGCCAAGAAGAGCCCAAAAAGGACGACGAGGAAAGCGCAACAGTACCAGCAGCCAACGACGACAAGGATGATAAGCCAAGCGCCCCTCCTGTCGAGCAACAAGAGGCTCCGGAGAAAGCGGAGAAAGAAGACACAAATGAGGCTGATATTGGTGTCGAGGGGTCCGATAAGGATAAAGCTGCTATTGCTAGCGAAGATAAGAAGACAGGGGAGTAGCCCAGGGGGGGTATTTAGCGGGCGGTATTATCATTATTAGCTCTCTTTCGACTCTAATAAATTTATGTATCTGATTGGGAGGGGCTGAAAAGAACCTCAACAATGAATATGAATTATTGTGGAAAGTCACGTTAGCGAAGCTAATTTTTGTGTTGTTTGCTATTGTTGAGCGAAGTTCTTTTTTACTTTTTCTCTTCGGTGTGATGCAATGAAGATACCATGAAGATGAATAGGCCCCAACAACAACCATAAATAAATATACTTAATAGCTATGCTAGCTACCCTATACTTTGTATCGCTCTAGATGTTTTCCACTCTGCTTAATTTATATCCACGAACAATGAACACACCGGGCTATACCGGCCCCGAAATCTTTCCAGGACCAACAAACACATTTATCTTCGTTGTAGAAGACATGTGTTATTCGAGGGTAGACGAAATAGTTATATTCAACATGCAGGATCTACGATTGAACAGCATGAGAAGAACTTGCATTCGAAAGAAAAGTTTCGTCTCTTATTTACTTTACTACTACTAACACTGGCTGTGTTGTATTATGTTCTATTGTATTATACTGGATGGACGTCCGTACAAAATACGTTCTGGCAAACACAGATATGCACTACTTACAATGCATGCAAGACACCCAGATGCAATTTACCAAACGGTTAGCCGGACGGGCTATATAGATAGATTCTTTATATGGTATATATACACATACCCATATACTCACAGAGACATATATATATATATATATATCCACTTGTTAGATGGGAAGGGGTTTGATTGCTAGGACAAGGCAGTGTGGGCTATCACGGTATATTTGCTCTGTTCTTGTTGCATTTTATCTATACACGAAGAATACATATATTATCTAAGAAGTAAGAGATATACTAGATGGTCAGAAAGAAAATAGATGCCCAGAGCACAGCACTGCACTGCACGGCATATCACATGTCACATCACATCACATCACACCTACAAAAACCAATTATGCTACCAAAAGACAAAGACCATACACACATTCTATCACCCCTGGCTCTCTATACTTACCTACAGTCTCGGGACTTACTTGGTAAACAAATGTGCCCAGATGGCGCACCAACAGACGTGAGACTAAAGGCAAAGAACCTTGGAATTCCCACGCGTGTGCTTACTACCTGGTACCTTGCTTGCTGGTGTGCTTGTGTGCTCCGATTACATAGGTGGTACATAGTCGCACTAATTACCACTACGTTACGTGCCCAAGCTACTGGTAGTGGCGCGTGTCCAGGCAGAAATTTTGTGGACTATATTGCTTTTTCTTGCTTTTGCCTTGCGTGCTGGGCTGGGTATGTATGTAAAGCAGTGACGAAACATGGACGACATATGCAACACAATTCCCCAAGCGCGATTTTAGCTGTCTGAGTGAATGGGACGCTGGACAAACTGATTGGTTTGGTCTGGTAATCGAGTCCGATGACCCGAGCCGCGCTAACAAGAGTATGTAAGTAAGTGATGAGGGAGACCGTTGTTTGCACAATACGTGTAGGTATAAGGCAATTCCCAAATTCACAAAAATCACGCCCTCACTCCCATAACGCCTCATATTCGTCGTTCTGGTGGCGCGGAGTCCGGGACCTTGGGCTTGGGCTGGGGGAAATCTTTTACTGTACGCAGTTTGGGGTGGGCTTGGTGCTTGTTTCCTCTGCGATAGTCGAGATTAGGAGTACGAGGAGGCGCACGGTTACCGCTGGTCGCAACGTGAGGCTGAAGGACAAGGATGTGGGAAAAAGGAGCAGGCGGGGCGTGGGGATGTCTGTGTTGTGGAGGGGAAGGCGAATATGTGCGACGTGAATCTGGGCTTCCTGATAGAGGAGGATGGCTGGGGCTAGGGTTGAAGCGGAGGAATAATAAATGGGACTGGAGGGTTTGGAGAAAATGTTCTTTCTGCGTCAGCCATGTAGTACCCGCACCGTTGATGTGTGCAGTGAGCGGACGTTGCTGTGGCCAGGAACTGGCAACGTAGGTGGTAGTAATATGGAGGTTCACGGCGTCCGAGTGGGCATTCCTACCTTGTAGACGCACTGGTTTGCGTTCACGTATCCCCACAGATACCGCTAGATGCGGCGAAGGTGCTGTTCCTGTAGGAGCGGAGAGATGGATTGTTGCTAGTTCCGTAGGTACTTTCCTACTTCAGTAGGTACGTACTGTACCTGCCTTAACGGTGTGGAGCAACACATTGTGCCTTCCATCTGCGGCGAGCGTCGATACAAACAACAACAAGTTCTCTCGAGTCCCGTCTTGGAGTCAAACAAGACCATCAAAGTAATAACTTGGCCGGTTTTTCATTCTGCATTTTGTTGAGCAACATGCCCTGGCCCGGCTGGTCTGGCTGGCTCTAACAGACGAGGGCAGGGGAGTCGATTTCCGGTATGCGTGCGCGGCCACCAAACACCCTGGGCCCCGGAGAGGAGCAGGGGGCTGATACTAGGCGTTTCCGACGGTTCTAAAAAGTAAAGTAGCTTTTGTCGCCGAGTGAGGGAGCGGCGAGCCTGATTGGCCAGACGGGGCACTTTTTGGCTGGGACGCAGATTGCTCAGCGGAAAGTGTCGTGTAGTGGAGGGAAGCCGCTTGCTTGTGTTGGGCAGTTTGTAAGAGCTTGTGTTGAGTGGGGAGAGCTGCTAAGCAGTGGTGTTGCTCAGATGTGGTATTACTTGTATGCTGTGCACGTACCATTTCCACAGCAGCATGTCTTGCCTCGTCCTCTCTGTGGTGGAGGAGGATGTGGAAATGGTGGAGGTGGAGGGCCCACCCATGCGCGGGCGGCGGCCTGTCATATCCTGGACTCGTGATGATTTTCTGGGGTAAGAGGCTCAGCGTGATTGGAGAAGTGGACTTTCTTGGGCAGCACGGGGGCGTAGGCAGAGAAGAAAAGAAGAGGACCGGGGGCCAATGAGAGAGGCAAGGAAAGAATAGCACGTGTAATGGAATAGAGTTGCTATTGGGTAATGAAACGTCTTAGGCGAGTCGTGGTGTCGTGAAAACTGCTGTTGATAGACGAGAGGGTCAGGGCGCAAAGGCTCGTATTGGCATGGCAGGGACTGTACAGGTAGCAGGTCCCAGAACATCCGAACAACGAGGTTTGGACGGCTGCCGATCCGTGGTCCAGTGCGGGTGCGGCAGCTAGAGGCTGGGATATCACGCTCTAGCGGGAGTGCTGTTGGTAAAGAGGAAATAGAGTGGGAAGCGGCACATTTCGGGCGTAGTCGACGACCATTGGGGGCGGCTGCGTGTGCTCAGAGGTGCAGCAAGGACAAGAGGCGGCGTTGTGGGGAGAAGAGGGGAAGGGTGACATGTCGTTGGAAGTGGCAGTATTGGGCGAGGAATTAGGGGTGCTGGAAGGAGTGAGTGTATGCGCGTCTGCGTGAGAGGGCCGAATGTGTGCATGAGCATAGCATGAGCATGAGCATTATTACTGTAGGAGCAGGTAGATGCGGCTGCATGTGTGAGTGTTGACGCTTGCGTGCAGATGGTGGCAGATTGGGGGAGGGGAATCGATGCGCCATGAGGAGAATTTGCACTGCAGGAGACGCACGCGACTGATAGTGGTATCAATTGGGGAAAAAGGCGGAAAAGCGACCAAAGAGAGGGCGTGCTCGAGGCATTTACGAGAAGAGTTGACGCAGCATCAGGCAGATATTTGGCAGTCGGTGGTAGTCAGCAGGAAAAGCTTGAGCTTCAGAGGACAACAACCCCCACGCGAAGCAACCCCCACGGACTCGGGCCTCACGTTTCGCTTCTCCACAGTTTGCGACAGGAGGGCTGCAGCCCGTCCAACAGAGCACCAGGGCACCAGGGCACCAGGGCACCATGGCTTATGGCTTGACGGCTTATGGGCTTGTCGTTGTGGTGGTCTGTGTATTTGGCATAGCATTCTGCATTCCGTGTTGCTGAGGAAGACGAGGGCGAGGCCGAGCAGTGGTGCTGACGGGTGCGCAATGTACATAATGTGAATGTGGGCGCCGGCAACAGCGGGTGCGGATGGCCGACGAATATTGGCCTTATTACCGGCACCCCTCCCTTTGCCTGCGTCTGGAGCTCTCCAGCCGGTGGTTGCTGAGGGCTGTGAGGACTGAGAGGGCTGGGAGAGCTGGGAGAGCTGAGGGGTGAGGGTGAGGGGTGAATATGATTGCTCGGTGGACATCTATCTAGGGAAAAAAACAGGTGGGCAGGCGGGAACGAAAGCTTGGATGTGCGGATTTTTGCTGTTTACCCACCGCGCCGGGCCATCGCGCAGTATCCGCCCAGGCCATCTCTCACCCAACCCATCTCCATAGAGTAACAGTCCATCCATCGCCCAAAATTGGACCCATCCACCATCCGAGCCATCTTATCGCGGCTACTGCGGAGATCTGTCGACAACTCGGGCACAAGCTTTCTCCTGCGGCCGGCCCAATCTGCAGCGACCCATTATTGTGCAGTTATCGCTGCTAGCTTACATACATACTTGTGCTAGGGCTCTCGCTCAAGTGCTGCGGCCCATATCCTCCCCGAT
>JAQGEP010000334.1:0-37879 GCA_028476805.1 Acrocalymma vagum
CAGGGGGGATGGGGGATGGGGGGACGAGGAAGAAAGAGGAGGAGGAGCAGCAGCAAGGAGCACTGGCACTGCAAAGCGAAGGGACAAGGATGGCGCGGATAGGAGCAGAGGCCAGCTGCTGTCGGGAAGTCAGTCGTGTGTGTCTTTTGGTGCCTGTCTTCTTGTGCTGCTGGAGACATGCGTGGTGGATATTGTTGTGTAGATTACTGTGGATTTGTGGATTGCGGATGGCGGACGGCGGATGGCGGATTGTGGATTGCGGATGTGCATCTATCTGCCCTGTGCTTCCATCTCATCCTGACCCCTCTCAATAATCCATGGATCCATGGATATGTATGTAGAGTCCAAGTAATGCTCAGGCTGCAATCCATTATTCTTTCCAACTCTCCACCCTTCCCCCCTCCACTATCCACTATCCACCACCAGCCATCTGCCACATCTCCCACATCTCCCACATCTCCCACACCCCCCATTTTTATTCTCCCATCATCCCTCTCGTCAGCCTCGGTCGGGGCATCGGGCATCGGGCCGTGACGCTTGCTGATCCAGTGAGCACATCTGCACCCGCGTCCAGGCGCTTGCGCAACCCGTCCCCGTCACTCTGTTTCTCCCTACAGCCCTCCCAAGCCAGCCACAGCCCACACCCAAGCGCTACACTCCCGCATGCACCTCATCTTTTTTGCCTTCACCCTCAACCTCACGTTTCCAACACTTTGCCTGCCCTCTTGCGCGAAACAACCTCAATGAATCCCAAACAGTCCCAGTTCTTCGCCGCCTCCCTGCGGCGGCCACGGCCCTCGGGAACGGGAATGGCCTATTCGCCCGCTCCCGCCCGCCGGCGCCCCCACGCACTGGTTCTGGTTTTGGCTCTGGTTCTGGGACTGGTTTTTTTTTGGGGCCTCGCGCTGGCTCACCCTCTGCCGCGCGCTCTCACTGGCTCACGCGCCCATTTCCCTATGTGCTTTTCCTACCTGTAATACCGGTACACCTGTAAGTACTGACATGCTCTGCGACTCCTCCTCAAGCTCCTCCTTGTCCGCTCCACGGGCCTCCTTGACAGGAGGGGAGGGGATGGCTGCTGAACGTCCGCCTCTACTTTCCACTTTCCACTTTCTACTTTCCCATCCCATCTCACCGATGGGTAATTGATTGCCCTCTGCGACGCAAACCGGCCCAGACACGGCCATGGAGACGCCCTGCTGAGGCCGTTGTGCTCGTTGTGCTGGTCTCACGGGCTGCTCTGTGATTGGCCTGCCTTCCGCCTCTTGGCTCCACCCTTCACCGATCGCGTCCCTCAGCTCTAGCTACAGTTGCCTCGCCTGTGGCTACCTGCCTGTCTTTGCCTGTCTTTTCCTGTCTTTTCCTGTCTTGCCTGTATTGCCTGTATTGCCTGTATTGCCTGTCTTCTCCTATCCGGTCCTCTCCTGTCTTGCTGCTGCTGGTCGACGTTGGAACGGGCTTCCGCTTCCAAGCTCCAACGCTGCGCTGTGCTGCGCCGCGAATGAACGGTGTGCCGGCTCAGGAGGCGACCTCGCTTGCCAGCGGCCTCTCTTCCGATTCACTGGCCTCCCCTGCCCTGGACCGAACGCGTCTGAGCGGCGAGGGTCTGTGTGCAATGTCGCCTTTGCGCAGTGACGCCGTGTCGAGCAATGATCAATCTTCATCAACCTCCAACGACTGTGTACGTACCATGTACGTACCATGTACGTGTACCGTGTACCGTGTACCGTGTGCCGGTGTATTATCGCTCCTTCTGACTGCTTGCATGTACATTGTCGTACTTGCCATCACTGGCAACCAGCTCGCTAGAAATGCGAACAACTTACATGGCCCGCTTCCACAGTCAGCTCATTGGAGCGACGACTGCAATAATATCTCGACCTCTATCCTTTGACGCCCACCTTGCCGTCGCCCCTGATCTCACCATACCTACTCCTTCTGTTCTTCTTTAGCGAGCGCCTACTCTCTCTTGTCCCGCGCTTGCATCTTGCCCGCACATCACCTCTTGCATCCGTTTCCATCCACACTCTCATCTGCTAATCCTACATGGACCACATGCAACAGCCACGAGACTCGGTTGTAACCTTGCTCGACTACAATGACCTATTCGCCAGCTGAAGCATCTTGATACCTCCTCGCTTCGCTCTTGTACTCACCACAAGAGATCCTGCAGTCGCCTCCTGGGTCGATCGACGAACGGCCCGAGAAAATGCCTTCCACTCTCGGCTTGTGTAGTCGTCGTACCGTTTCAATGTGGATTGCTTTTTGTGATACGAGTTCGGGTGGACGACTTCTCACAACAATGTGCTAATCCTCTCAGGGGCTCGTCAGACACAATCTCACCCGAATGATCATGGTTATGGCCCATGGGCAGTGGATAGACTCTGCAAAGCATCTTCTACTTACATGTGAAGTCCCTGTCCGCCTACTTCCCTGCTTGCTCACCCTCCAGCTGTCATGCATGTCTCTTGTGTCTGTTCGACTAAAATGTGACAGACCTTTCAGTGTGCAATGGCTCCCAAATCCACGTGGCAAACTCTCTTTATTCATGGTACACTAGTCGCTCACATGGCAGTCCGTCGACTCGGAGCTTGTCTTCCCCTCACAAAAAGCGTCTTTTGACCAACTGGCAATACGTCCTCAAAGAGCGTCACCTCTTCATGACACAAGCAGGGTCGGAACTCTATTACTCCACTGCTCAGCCCTGCATCGTCACGCCTTCTCCCAATCCTGCACACTTGTCACTAGGGCCCTGTGTTGCGCGCAAAGGAGCCCACACTAGTCGACAGCCAGGCAAAGCCGTTGAGCATGGCAGGGCCAATCACTGAGACATTGGCTCCTCACACCAACTTACCTTTCACAAGACGCTTGGAGGGCTACTCCTTTCAGACCTTACTGCTTTACCGAGCCATGCGCAACATCGATCACCCCGGAAGCGTTCCAATCCTAAGGCGCAGTCCAGAGCGCTGTTGTCGGCACATCACTTAGCTCGTTTAGTTCAAAATTTTCGAGTCACTTGTACTAATTGCAGACTAAGACCCGCAGGCTATTGTTGTCCTCATTACTTGGTAATGGATCCCATAGATCAACAGTCTCCGCCAGCACCCAGAAGGGTCTCGGGGTAGTATCTTCTAAATGCAGCCGGGCCCGGGAGCCAGCATCTCGCTTGCTGCGTCGTCGATCATGCTCCTGTTCAACATACAAACTCCGATTCCTATTACTTTAGACTACGGAGAGGGCACAACTGGTATTGGATAATCCATCCACTTGTGCCACTGCCGTTTTATGCTCCAATAGCCCCAAGACGCCAGCCGTGCTCCCTTTGTCCGCTGCGCAGCGCACCCCAGATCCAATGCTATGGTCTTCCCTCGTCTGCAGCCTTTCATGACGTTTGCCCTTGCCGCACGAACATGGCAATTGGTCGAATGCCACTGTTGTGCGACTGTCCCAGGCTCACATTATGGACATTTACCCCTTTCGACCCTGCACTAATTGTAATTGGCTTTGCATAACCATTCAACGACCCTCTTTTCTAACCTTTCGCTTTCGGATTATTCCCTGTTCCCTGCGTATGCGCAGTCGCTAATTCTTTTTCGCCTGTCACACAGACTCTTCTATTATCAGGTCCCGCAATACCGGCGCAACAAGATGGCTCCTTCGCCAACGGTGGCAGAGCGCTTTACCATTTTCTTTTCTTCTGAGCGCAGGGTGCGCTCTTCTCCGCCTGCATTGTGGCTTTCGGCCATAGGTGCGATAATCTCACCCTGACATTTGCGGGGTCGATGCTTGCTTTTGTGCACCCAAGATGATCCAATAGGAGCCGCGATTAGAATGGCACTACAAGTGGATCTCGACATCCCGTATTCCTTGAATGCGCCCAGACCACAACCGTCTCCCTTTTGAGTAAGAGTCGGCACAGCTCGGGGGCCACTCTGTGATTGAGGCTCGCCTGCCGCGATTGCCATCCTTGAATGAACTCTCTTTCATACATCTCACACCGTTCACAGCCTATATGGAGACTGCTACTCCCTATAAGTCGCTGACTCGCGGCGCAGGCTTCACAAAGCACAGTGTTTCAAACGTGTGTTTGCCTGACGGGAAGCGGCGAAGCCACTTTGTAACAGCGGGCTTATTTCCATCAATTGGTTTCATTGGTACCATTGCTCCATCCTTCTCAACACTTACCCGCCCTCATCGGAAACCTCGAGCACATATGGCTGTGCCAGATAGATATCCATCATGAAGCTGCATGCATTCAGTGAGCATTTGCTCACACACCTTCCCCCCTAACGGAGCTGCACTGAAGCATCACGTCAGTCTACGCTTATGATTCCTTATTCCCAGCTGACCAGCTCCTGGGAACTGGGAAACAAGCCGATTCGCAGATGTTGGCACCGCCATATGCGCTGGGCTGGAGGACTTGTTTTGACAGCTCCCCGACCTGATCCTGTCGCCCAGTCTTATCATTACGCTATCGCGGTCTATACCTACTTCCCAATTGAGGCGAGTGAGGAATCTCAGATTTCTGTGGGCCAGGTTTTGCCCGTAGCGCGAGGCGGCATTGCTCTGTGCAAAAGGACACTTTCCTCAAAGTGACCAAGGGCGTGACAAGCGGGAGAATCTAACCCCACGCGTTGGCTGGGCGGGTGGATCATCTGAGCTTAGCGCATTGGGTATGCTCATCATTCATTTCCGATTCACACGACCTATTCCTTCAGCGCATAGCTGCTGGAACGACACGATTCTGATCCTTGGATCTGGAATCGTGCTTGGCTGCAGCGGCATTGTCGATGCACATACTAGGGTTTTATTTATGCTGCGCCAGCTTGAACGAAAGATTGGTTCCTGAATGGATAACGACACCAAGTGCGTGGACCCAGAGCCCTGGAGTCACTAAACCATGGCTTCAAACACATCCGGCGTCAAAACTGTCCAAACATACGCTATCTACGGCCCAAAGACGTCTTTTATCTCCGTTCACCTCGCCCCACGCTAACGCTCTGCACCGCCATAGGTAAGTATGCCTCAATCGTCGATGTAAGCCGGCAAGCCCGAAGTTGCAGCTGCCTCAATGCGGAATTCCGAATCGTCTCGAGGGCTGGCGAGGAGTAGTAGCATTGCACGTACGTAGCGCCCTTGCCGGTGCCTGCAGGACCCCAGGATATATTCCCAAAGTTTATCTCAGATCCCACTTTAGGGTAGAGATCCACCCCGCACAGCGAGCATACCACCAAGATGGGTGTTGGTGTTGACCACGGAACCCTTCCGTGGCCCTAAACAATGAAGGTTTTCAGGCGAGAACTGTTCAGCGACATATTACTCCCCCGACGCCCCGACGGGGCCACTTCATTAATCTGATGCTGAGCAATCTATTCTGTGTTACTTGATTTAGCTACACGTCATGGTCGAAAGAGTTCCGCTCGTGTTATAAATCTACATGTACAATGGGCATTGATTATTCATTTGGGAGCAAGGCCAAAATCACGTGAAAGATTCACAGTCCTCTGATTGGCCACATTGGCAGCAATTCCGATGCTGAAGATGGCGTCAGGGCCATTTGTAATCAGATCTTACAAACTTTTTGAGACAACTTCTCTACAAAACCTAGAACTAGCGCAACTGTTTAGAGAATCACAACTACCACCTACAGGCAGGCAAAATGACTACCGCAATCTTCAAGCACATTGATACCGCCTCATACACAGGCAAACCCTGGGGTAAAGTAGACGGGCCTGGAAAATCCTTCAAGGAGCTGGACCACGAGCGCCCAGTAAGCAACTTGCGGGGTAGAGAAAACGAGTTTACAACCGACAATGCCGGTTTCGCAGTATACAACTACCCAGCAAAAGAAAAGCTTTTCACAGACGACGAAGCCGTAAGAAATGGCTACTATGCTGAAGTCGAGCAACTCCTCCGCGCCAAACTGCCTGGCATTAAAAAGGTCGTCATCTTCGACCACACGATCCGCCGCCGCCAGAAAGACTCCCCACGACAGCCCGTCCAACAAGTACACGTCGACCAGACACCGGGCGCCGCCGAAGTCCGCGTACGGCGGCACCTCTCCAAAGATGAGGCCGACGAATGGGTCAAGGGCCGCTACCAAATCGTCAACGTATGGCGACCAATTGAAAATCCCGCCAGCGACACCCCGCTCGCCGTAATAGACTGGCGCAGCACCACACCCTCCGACTTCGTACCCGTAGACCTCATGTACCCGCGACGCGACTCGCTCGACGTTGACGACGACGACCGCGGCAAAGAAGTGCTTCCCGACCCATTGTCGTATGTTTCATCAGACGGATACGAAGTCAAGGGCGAAACGCTGGCGGTGGCGCCGAACCAGAATCACAAGTTCTATTACTATAAGGATATGACGCCGGATGAGGTTATGTTGCTCAAGTGCTTTGATTCGTTTGGAGAAGGGATGGAAGAGGGCAAGGAGGGACTTGCGTTGAGGACGCCGCATACGGCCTTTGTGGATCCGCAGACGCCCGAGGATGCGCCTGGACGTCAGAGTATTGAGGTGAGATGTTTGATACAATACGAGTAGAAGAGTGTAAAATATAGAGTTTTGGGGGCCTAGACGGAAGGGAGAGGTCAGAGTATATGAATTGAATGAATAAATGATTGGACTGGGATTCATCACACAAATAGCTTTGCTTGGGTTTCTAACCAACTTGCATTTCTTGTGCATTTTCTGCATTTCAAGGCCTTTTTTTTTTCTTCAACTTGATTCTTCTGGGCTGTTGACAGGCGTCTACCTGGCTTTTTGCATTTTACAGTAGACGTTACAGGGACAGAGCACTCACGTACTTTATTCATAAATCCATGCTCGTCAATGACTTTTTTTTCCTTGCTATCATTTATTCTATTTCTATTTCACTACGTCCCATGCATACGCATACACATACGCGCCTTTTTACAACTCTTTATTCACCATGTCTTGTGAATTTAGGGCGTATCAGGCTTCCCGGAGCTTAAGTTGATTTACAGTAGTTCCGGGTAAGTCCAGTGCACTTATGACGCTACGTTGCCCCTTTCCAATAGATTTTCTTTGGGAAATGGACCGTACCGTATCACTTGTGTTTTGGTTTCATTTGCTTGGTCTCCAATTGTCTAGTGGAGTTCTATTTTAGCAGTTTCTAATAGCATTTGTGGTGATGTAATTGTAACATCTCCCATTATCTTAGGCATATGGCTCCTGCGCAGATTTTTCGGTTTTTAAAGATAAATACGAGTGCTGCATGAAATGAAGTGCGGGTTTTTATACCTTACAGGTTGGAAAGTTTAATGAACTCGATTCGTGAATAAAATGCGTGGACGAATTTGGAGATCAAATCCCGTTTGTGGTTCTCCGCGGAACAGTTGTGTCGTTTGATTGGAAGGGAACGGCTTGCCGGTGATGGAAAAGGAACATAAATGTGTCACAAGATGCCCGGAAAGCATGAGCGCAACATACGCATACAGTATTTTATGTTCTGCTAGTGGAATTCGAAAATTACAGGTAATTCTTTGGAACAGGTTGTTAGTCATATATCCTGCTTAGATTTACATTGATTTTGTCCTCGATTTATATTGAAGCTTAAGCACTCATTATTCTCCGTCATCTAATGCATTTTATAAAGCTTTTATTTGATTTGCTTTCTTGTGTCTAGTGCGCAATTATGTTGGTGTGTAATACCATGGTTTTCTGCGACGCATTTTGGCATGTATTTCGTGTAGTATGGCTCTCCGAATAAACATGCTTCGTGGCCACTGTAGTATTAAACACGAATCAGGCATAGCTAAGTGCCCAAAACAAGTTTATGATACTTCTCTTCAAACTCGTGTTTGCTTGAATGAATGAACTAGGAAGCAACGCATGTACCTTCTCGATTGGTAAAAGATATGCTGTGATGAGAAAGTCATGTGCTGCCCCGAGTATAGCCCAGTGCTTAAAAAGAAGGGTTCGCGTTCTATTATTTCAACTTGGGGTTATTCTTGTCTTTTTCTTCGTAATCGTCCCCGCACAGCCTGGGATTAATGTATTACGCCCGGGTTGTATAAGAACCCGGAGAGGCCGTTATACGGCGCTTAACTTCCCCCGATGCTGACAGCCTTACGCGTTGTTTGAGCCAACCGCAAGGCATACCCCTGCAGCCCTATGGATGATGTTTCGCTGGAGGGGTGCTCTTGACTCGAAATCAATGGTGATTGTTGGGTGATTGTCCGGCTGCATTACATGTCTACTGCATCACACGTGCAAGTAGTCATACTCAATTACAAATCTTGCACTGGTAAAAATTGTTTGCCTATCAGGATCAAGTATTACATCCCAAATGAATGCACAAAGTCCGCGTGGTCGTTTGCCTGATCCTAATGCAAGCGACATTCTGCAGGAAAAGTTTTGCCAGCATCGCGGCCACGTCTCTAACCAATCAACACAGCGTAAAGCCGAGAAGTAGTAGTATCCAATCATAATTCTGGTCAATAAAGCTCCATTGAAGCCAAGGAATCAATCTGTTGCTGCTTTCGGAACGTTAAGCGTTGTTGCATTTCTGCTTGTTGGAGTTACACTACAAGACATATCTATCGTATGTTATGACATGTATGTTTGATCTGAGTCAGCCCAGGAGCCATTTTATGAGCTGTTACAGAGTTGGACAACCATGATTTTATGTTTTAGCCACATATGGGTAGCTACGCCATCCCAATTGAGGCGACCAAGGCGAAATCTTTGGGGCAGAATGGGCCGCATCCAGTTGTATTGTTGGTGGACACATGACACAAGCTTCTCATTGGGGATCCTGGCCCTGCTTCTCATTTTCTGTTACTCTTTTTTTAACTTCGCATTGATTGAACTAGAGCGCCACAAGATTAAGCTTTTGAGAAGAGCAAACGGACATGTTTAAGAAGTGCGATATTCAGCTTCATGCAGCCTCGCATGGTGAGTAGAATGGCTGAGTCGAAAGACTGGTGAGACGCGAATTGATGATAGGGCTGTGCTGCCAATGCGAGTCTCAAAAGGTCGCGCGTGTAGCAACGGATGGGTTGTTAACAATATCACACATAATAAATCGAGGTTCTTCAGTGTCATTTGTGTACAGAAATGAGCGTCGTATTTTCTGAAAGAGAGGTTTTTCTTTCTACGCGGGTATCTAATTCTCCGAAAATGTGAAAGACCTCATGGTAAGCTGTGACCATTGCCTGAACGGTGTAGAGCATTCAGATGGTTGTAGCGATTGGGTCCAAAACCGGACATAATAGTACAAAATAAATTGCGCAGGCAAATTTCTATGAACAAGATCTTGTATGACATAATGTTTAGCTCCAGCTATGTGGATCTGCATCGCCTGTTCTGACATTGAGATGAGCGAATCCTCCATGCCTCTTTTCTTGATAGATCTGAATATAAACTTGGTGTTATTGCCTCACTCGTGACGTTGCATCGATCATTTGGCCTCATAATAGTCAAGAACAGGCCTATAATTGTGCACAGCACACCACGGGAACGTTGGTAAGTCACTGCTAATGTAGGACTGTGTGACGAGGGGTCAGCAATGCAGCACAGCGCCAACGAGCAAGGCTGTCGTCTATCTGTTCGAGGCTGGTGAATAATCGCTTGTATTTCAAATCTAATCCGTGGATCATCGTGAGACTCCGAGTAAAGAGTGTCTTGGCTGTTGCTCGTCTGCCTGGCTGTCAGCAACACAAGGGCGCCTTTCGACGTAAAGGTATACCGAATGACTCCATACATTTGACCCCGGAATGTAGGGAGACGCAAGGGAAATCTCATGTGGAGAGATGAACTCATTTTCCATCAAATACTGTTGAAACATACCAGCGCAAAGACAATCAAGCTTTAGGCATCAGGTCCATCTCCATAATCCCCATAAGTACCATAGGTACCTTCTTGGTAAGTAGGCAAGACTAAAATTCCGGCACCCCTCCGCACTCAGCAATCAGGTACGCTGTTGTTATCAATACTATTGGTCACTTTCTTCCCAGTCCAACCAATACGTGGCCAACACTTTAACTTTTGTCCCATTCAAGAACACATCATAGTGACCGTCAGGCGACTCAAAATCACGGATTAGCCACATCTAGACGCCCGAAATTTCACAATGTGCGCATTGGGGCTGAAATTTAGATTACTCAACTTCAGCTTTACGCGAGAGATTGGCCGTAAGAATCTTTAGATCATTGGACCAGATAACACTTACTTTTTGACGTCCTCGATGCTAGCAAGCGATGATACCTGGATACGTGAAATTACATGATGCGCAATACCTCGAGCTAAATTTTGGATGATTCAGAAGTAAACCTTCATTTGTCGTGGAAACGGGCCAAGAAATATCACATAAGGCAGTCATTTACCGTTCTGCCCCCACGAATTGGGACATCCTGCAATGTAATAGCCCGTGCAACTTTCACTCGGGTTGATACGCCCCAAGGCTGCAGATTTCAGGCAATTGTGCATGGTGGGCGCCATCGAATGGGTAAGAGATTCGCCGCGGGGCGTAACCCAGTCCCAGTTTTTCGCCAATCGTAGAACGACTAGGGGACTACTACACTCGCGCGAGACCATTGCTTATTCTGTAGGTATGAAATGCAATTACTATCGTCGACATACAAGTTAAATGCTCAAATGCTCGACGAACGATAACAAAATGCAGAACCACATTGAAAAGCATTCAAATCCCCTTCAGAGTAACGCAGGCACTACTCATTCCATAAGCTCAACTCTACTGTGGCCTAGGGCCAATCGAACGAGATACCAGTCATGTCATACGATAGTCGAACGGATGTCCCTACTATTACACGGCGTCGAAGTGTCCTAGCATGTGCACGTTGTAGGGCTCGAAGAGTTCGCTGTGATAGAGCGCAGCCAGCCTGCTCGAGCTGTTCAAAGGTTGGTGCCGTATGCTTACCAGCACGACAAACCACGCCTCCAAACGCTATGCAATCAGGTAGCCATGAGCCAACGGACCAGAATCGACATTTAAAAGTCGAAGGCGATATTGTTAACCGTTCTCCATCCCGCGAGCCCTCACTGCCTCCACCATTTGTTGAAGCCAGTGAGGGCAAACTGCATCATCATTCTGGAAAGCTAGTAAACGGTCGTTATTCAGGTTATCTCAGCCCCTTTTCTTGGGCTTCAGTCGCAGAAGAGGTTCGTATCCACTATTCAATTCTGATACCGCATCATTATTGACACAAACAGTTCATTTCTATAGACAACATCATCCAAACAGCAGCTCAAGAACTCTACAGGACCCAGTCTGCCAATGTTACACCTTCACTGCACAGCGAACATATTACTACCTTACCTAACGACCAGATACATGACACTTTGCTTGGAATTTACAGCCAACGAATAGATCCCTTGCTTCGGATATTACACTGGCCTTCTTTCCTCCATCGAGCACGAACTTTTCGCCGAATGCAGTCGGCTGAGACACAATCAAATACAAACAACCAGTCTGCCAATGCTTTCTTCACGGGGCCATTATTTGAGGCATCGCAACCCAGCGCATATTCACATCATGGCCAGGCGGGGTCCTCAACGTCGATGCTGAACCAGAATTTCGCATTCTGTACACTCATGTTTGCAGTATACTACGCTGCTGTAGCCTCGCTAGTTGACGGCCCTGACTAATCTGAGCTGGCTCCTAGCATTAATGCATTCAACCTTATGTCAGCGTACAGTGGGGAAATCAGAACTAGAATTCGAGCACTTGATGAAAAGGCTAGGCAAAGTCATTCAATAGAAATGCTGCAGGCAATCATAATCTACCTAGTGAGTACATTCTACATCACTTAAGGAAATATCGCTAATTGTCAATGGCAGACGATGGAGTCTGACATGTCAGATATCCAAAGCCAATGGCTTCAGCTAGGTAAAGCCATTCGAGTAGCTCAAACGTTCGGACTTCACCGTGACGGCTCGCAGTTCAGCCTCATGCCTATCGAAATCGAGGTACGGCGCCGAATGTGGGCTCAGCTATGCATCCTAGACGTGCGATATGCGGAGATGCTTTGTCAAGAACCTACAATCGCCAATGATGCTTTCGATTCCAGCCTCCTCTTGAGCATTAGCGACGCTGACCTGACCGAAATCGAACGACACACACTCACATCAGAACAGAACAGCAATTTCAAAAGCCATCATGAGATCGAAGATGGGCAAAAAAGCTTTTCGCCACACTCTCCCATGTCCATTTTCCTCATCGAGGCTGAGGCAGCAAGGTTCCAGCAACTTCTTTTAGCGAGTCGGTATTGTCCCCGCGACAGCATCTGCCGGTCATATGCCAGCTCAACTCAAAGCACCCGGCGGAATTTTGTATCCAGCTCTCGAACAAGCAAAATCCAATGGGTATCTCGCTTCGAACATCACACTAATACCGTTTATAAAACGAGCAATGAAAACCCTTCACAACCAATGTACGGCTTGTTTGCGCAGATCATCAGCATCAGAGTAATGAAAGTTAAATTCATGGCCGATTTGATTGAAAAGAAGGAATCATCTACGGACGTTATGACAGATGCAGAGGCTGAAATCGACAGGTAAGTAAAAAAATTGTCCAGTCCCTATTCATTCTCTTCGATGAATCCAACTAGACTATGCTACAATGTAGTTGAACATTTCTAATTTCTTTAAAAAGTCTCTTCCGCGAAGCTCTTCGAATTTCAAGCCATTGTCTCGGTGTCATCCAGCATTACTCTAGTAGTCGTTACAGATGGTATATGCGATATTTGCGGGAGCCTTATTCGACTTCGTTTTTGGCTCTTTGCTTGTCATCTAATAACCACTTCAACAAAGATGACGTTGATGCCGCATGGGCTACCTTGGATCAACTTTACCCTTTTGACTCCTCTGGAAGATTGATTGAGAGTAGACTATCAAGGAGCTTACTTGGTAAAATACTGTCGGCTGCAAAGCTTCACAGGAGCATTCAACTCCAGACCCAGGAGCTAGCTCATCACTCTCTACGTTCAACCACTGGAGAAGCGTTTTCAATGAACTTTCCTGCCGTATCGACACCCGGGGATGCCGATAGTGTGTCCGGACTTCACACATCCAAGAATATCTTTGAAGGCTTCGACGACATGACGCAAGAGACATTGTGGCAAAGCGACTTAACAGGAGCCCGCGATGATTATAGTAGTTGGGTATGAAACTCTCCAATTTTTTTCTCCCTCATTTCTCTTGGACAAGACTTGAGCCAGGCCAATCTTCACAACTAGATCGCCTTTTCCCATTCTAAATCTACGTCTACCCCACTTTCTTTTCATCATTCATGTGCTTAAAATTGATATTCTGCTAAAGGAAAGCCAGGGTCGTCAGTAAGAATTACGCCGCGGCCAAAATCTCGCACTTTCAGTCTTTCGACGCTCGAATACAACTGCGAAGCTTGAATTGACGGCCCACCTTCGTGTGCACCCAACCTCATAGTACGGGCTGGCGGTCCGCCCCACAGCTAGACAGTCAAAAGATCTATATATCTATCTATGCCACTATTTAGACGCTCATTCGCATTCGGAAACTTATAAGAATGGGGATGTCGTCGGTCCCTGCGAAAACCATATACCACTTTCTTCAATCCTACCAAAAACGGTTCGCAAAAACGGCCAAGCTTATATTGCATTAGCTGAGTTCTCACATATACCACGAATACATTCGCATCATGCTGGCGATCCCGCCATAAGTTTCGGAAGTAGTCGATTCCGGAATGCAGCGACTATGGACTTATCTTGAAGAGATCTGATTCTAGTCTCAGGCTCTGTGAAAACTTCTGGCACCGCTTAGTGGCATGAAGAAACTCCGGTATGAGCAAGGATAGGGCAGCGAGATGAAGAAGTGGGATGGAAAGGAAGTTTATGAGAATCAATATATTTATTCGCGTCATGTTTCTCATAACCTGTGTATATACAGTCTAGACTAGCTGTAATGCGTGATAACGAGTGGGCGGTACGTTCGTACCACATTTTGGTTGATTACCATACTAATAATATTACTCCAGCGTAACTCATTCACCCACGACATGCTCGGCATATGCAACATCATAATCAAGCTTTCTGCTCAACGACGTTCTCCTCAGCTTTGAGGCTTCCTCCGCCTGAGCTTACACTGCCGCTGCCCACAGCCAATTTATCGTTGTAAAGCTCATTCATGTGTTCCAAGCTGCGCCCGCGGCTCTCACGTAGGAAGAAGTACACGTATGGGAAGCCAATGACATTGAAGACGGCAAACCAGAGCCAGATCTTCCAGCCAACGTTTGCGAATCCAATTGGCCCCGCGTAGACGGTCAAGAAAGCCATTAGCCATTGAGCGGACATGCCAAGGCCAACACCTGTGTGGCGGTGGCGTAGAGGCATGGTCTCGGAGATGTAGATATACTATCAGACGTCAGTAGTGTTTTCATATGAGCAAAGCAAAAAGGCATAGGTGAAAGAGACGCACCGGTTGAGGGGCCCAGGTCGGACTGAATACCAGAATCCATCCGAACAACATGGCTGCGGCGGCGGAGCTAGTAGCCTTGGTGCCGACAGCCAGCAAACCCACAAATGCAATCATGAATACGGACTGGAGGGCAGATCCCCATAGAAGCCACTTCCTTCTGCCACCTTTCTCGCAGTATATGGATCCGACAAAAGCACCAATGGCGAGGAGAGTGGTTGCTGCTCCAGAGCACACTGAAGCGGTCGTCGCCTCAAGTCCGATATAAACCTGGAAAATCGTGGTCATATAGTAGAAGATCATGTTAATGCCCATTAAGTATGCGACACCAACCAGAATGACACCATCACGAATACGGGTGGCGGCTTTGGTCTCAGACTTGTCGATGAAGAAGTCGGAAAAGCGGAGCTTCTCACCGACCTCCTGGCGCAATTCGGTCTCGATTTCCCGGGCAACCTTCTCGGCTGTGTCATTATCAGAGTAGATTTGCTGGAGGACAAGTCGGCCTTCTTCCTCGCGGCCTTGCAGAAAGTACCATCGCGGCGAGTCGGCATTCGGGTAGCAAAGTATAACAGTCAGTGCAGAGAAGATGACTTGCATGGCAACAGGAACGCGCCATACAACCTGGCCAGTGGCGTATGTAAAGCCGAAGTCAATCCAGTACGCCATTGCGGTACCTGTACAGGCAAATCCCATCAAAATGCCGACAAGGGGACCTCGCTGGTTGACAGTGCCAGTAGTCTCGGCGACATAGACTGGGCCGGTCGATACGACAAAACCATTACCGATACCCTAAGTGTGGTCAGCGCAAGCACAGTAAGATGGATAGTTCTAACTAAACGTACAATTAATACTCGACCAGCAATCAATTGCCCGGTAGAGAATGCTGCTGTCGAGATAATGGTGCCAATCACCTGGACCACTGCTCCAATCATGACCCAGACACGGCGGCCAATGCGGTCACTCCATGGAGAGGCAGCCGTCACACAGCCAAGCCATGAAGCTAGGAGAAAGGAGGCGACAATCATTGCAGTCGTCGTGGTATCTGGCGTCTGTAAGACCTGTCAGTATGTTGATAATTGGAGCCAAAATCTGGAGATATCTCACCTTCATGGCGGACTGGAAAGGCGCAGTCTGCAAAACTCCACCCAAAACGCCAGCATCCCATCCATAGGACATGAAGCCCATACGGACGCCCCAAAGGACGAGATTTGGGCGTATTGTTGTCGGCATGTTTAACTTTGAAGCCTATAAAGAATGCAACACGGTGCTATAGGCGTTATAATTGACCGAACTGGTAGGCCCGGCAGACTGGAAAGAAGCAAGACAACAATCAACCTCCGCGAATGAGAGGCACAATAACTGAAAGGACCCTGATGAAACAATTGAAATGCAGGAGAACTTGCGAGCCTGAAGGGATACCATCGACCAGGTCAGAGCGTGGGATTTAAGTAAGATAACAGGAGTTCCTCCTGCCCCAGCGATTGTCAGTGAATGACCAATGCCCTAGCTGTATTTGCGCCAGCAGGAGTTCTGCTTGTGGATATTCTCTTTTTGAGATTGAGGCTTTTCTCAACGAGGTTGTTGCAGTGGAAATCCATATTGATTGGCTTGCTAGGACGAGTCATGCTCGGGGTTTACCAATGGCGCTTTGTCAGTTCTCTTTACGAACCAGGGGCGGAGTCGGACCGCACTGTTTCGCTGGGTTCAAGGCCAATTTCAGGCAGTAAAAGCTGTGTATCGTGCACATAGAATGCACAGATCTGTACGCTAGCCTACATGATATGTCAACGAAATAGCAATGGCTCCAGGGCTTGATCCACAGTGGTTTGGCTCAGTGTAGCGAGCTCCGAAGTCTGGCCCAAGCGTCACCCATGTCCCCAAAGGCGTTCAAGTGCCGGTCCCTATTTCGCTTCAACAGCCTACTTACACGGAACCCGGCTGTGAGTGATTGCTGCCAACCAAGACCGTGGAGAGAGGAGAAGAAAAAGAAGTGCACGGGCACACTGCATGGTCCAAGAGGCGAGGGAGTGGGTAGACGTCTGCAAAGGGCCAGGATTAGCGGTTTGACATGGATCAAAAAAAGGACCCGCACCCGCCATTCCCCGTTACAAGCTGCCGCCAGGGAGTTGCATGTCAAAACCCTGATGGCGTGTCATTGGCCAGGTATGCTTTGCGGTACTGCAGTAATTAATGATCACAGCCTATTTTGGCAGCAGTTGACTGGGAAGTACACGCGTGGGGTTCGTTCGCAGTTAGCCCATCCCTCTACCTCCCCAATAGCACGCGATCCCATACTGGCGGTTGAAACTAGGCATGCTACTGTGGCTGCTGTCGAGAGGGGCATAGAGGGGCCGTCGCAGTCGGACGACTCGATTACTGACTCAAATTTCATTGGAGCAAAAAGATCATCGTTTGTAGTGCTGTCTTTGGGATTAGGCAAAGTCGAAGGAGGGCGTCGATTGCATGTGACTAATGGCTATCGTTTGGTATGGCCATGCAAGTAGGCCGCGGGGAAGTTGAGAGGGACTAATAAATCGTTGTCTCGTCTTCCATATTTTGATCCTCTCATTTTTTCTGCTTCAGCCGGGCTGAACTCCAGGTCAATCGCGATTTTCGTTTGTTACTACTAGTTCAGGTCTCTTTGTACGACCATGGGGCTTCTCAGCGCCATTCCAGTCGAAGTGACTCCGGCCAGTGTGGGAGTCGCACTTCTCGCGACCGTTTTTGCAGCCCTTTTCTCGCGCATCTTCTACATGCAATTTCTACATCCGCTGGCAAAGTTTCCTGGGCCATGGTACGCTACTTCGTTTTCCATCGTCGGTGCCATCATATCGGTCAAACACAAAGAACCGGAATTCTTCATGTCATTGGTGAAGAAGTATGGAAGTAAGTAGTCGGTTAACTACGCACGTAGAGAGATGCAGGCTGACCACCCAAAAGCTGATCGACCAATCCGCATTTCTCCCACCATGCTCCTCTTCCCCCGGCCCTCAGCACTGAAGGATATCTACTGGGACCCCAAGTGTAACCAAAAATCGGGACTTTACGGGACCGGTGCATTGGGACCACCACATCTTTTCACTACCCTTGACGGGGAGCAACACAAGGCATTGCGTCGAGCTCTTTCGAACGCCCCGTGGACTATTGGTCAGTTGAAGAATACTTGGGAAAGCCGCTTCGATGACCAGGTAAACCTCTTTGTAGCCAAAATGCATGAGCATGCTGCTGCGAAGCGCACAATTTGCCTTTCAGACAAGGTTGCTGAGTTTGCCGCGGATATCATGAGCATGATCTCTTTCACGGACGCATTTGGTTGTGTCAAGAACCAGCGCGATGAAAAAGACATTTTATCAAACTGGCGAAAGGGACTTACATTCTTTGGATTCGTGGGCCGGTTCCGCTTCTTCAGAGAGACTATCATGAAGCTTCCCGTGGTCGGCATGTGGTTTTTGCCCTCCTTTTCAAATGAATCAGGAATGGGTTGGCTTATGTGTGAGGCTGACAGGCAAGTGACGACCCGTGAGAAGCTGAACAGCGAGAAGCCATTTGAGGGAAAACCGGACTTCATGCAGTAGTAAGTTGTGGTCGCATTCTGTTTGATCCGCCGAATCTCAAGAGCTGATAATTGGTAGTGCCCTCGATGCCCGCTACACAGATGGATCCTCCCTGACACCATCGCAAAAGCGTGCACACGTAACACTACTCATCCAGGCTGGCGCTGATACTACTGGCACAGCGCTTGGCTCAACTCTTCGCTTCCTAGCCATGAACCCCAAGGCCCTTCAACGTGCTCACGATGAAATTGTTGCGGCCGACAAAGCCGGTCTTCTCTCCAACCCTATCCAGTACGAAGAGACACGCCAACATCTGCCATTTTTCGCTTCATGTATCAAGGAAGGCATCCGTTTGAACCCACCGGCAACTAATCTATTTGCTCGGGTTGTACCAAAGGGCGGAAAAGTCATCGACGGACATTTCATTCCGGAAGGGGTTGAAATTACGAGCAATGCTTATGTAGTTCAGAGAAACAAGGCTTTGTACGGAGAGGATGCGGAGGAGTTCCGGCCTGAGAGATGGCTGGAAGGTGGTGAGAAGAAGGCCTTCGAGTTCGAGGCTGCGCAATTCTCGTTCGGAGTTGGCCCAAGAGTCTGCCTTGGGAAGGACATTGCGATCATGGAGCTATACAAGCTCTTGCCAGAGGTCAGTGTCCATATGATCCCTTCCCTTTCCCTTGAAGAAGCTTTCTAAATCTTTCTATAGACCATCCGCCACTTCAATGTTGAGGTTGAGAAGGCCGGCAAGTATGTTGTAGATGGTGGTGTTGCATATAACGAGAACTTCATGGGCAAGCTGGTTCCCAGGAGCGCAAGCAACGGTAGCTTAAACGGTCGGCCTTAAAGCCTCACATACCGATGTAGATGTTAAGGGAGGGCGGTATTCGTGGGCCTCATTGCTTTTCATACAACTGAGACAAGAATGACCCAGAAGTCGTTATAACCATTCACAACCTTCTTTCGTACATATCCACCTAAAGACCCCATGGACTACAAAATTTCTGTTGTCAAATGGCCATGAACTGTGCATCACCGGGGTTTCTGAATCGAGATTGATGTTGGTTCGGGGAGATCTCTCTATAGACGGCCTTATTATTGCAGTCCTTGAAGGATATGAGCGCCACATTTTCACCGCGCGCTCGGCGAAATTGTTACAAATAGTGGCCTCATCCTGAAATCCTCTTGGTCACGCTTTGTGCTTGGCGGCATACCACCTATCTTTACCAATGACCCAGAACTGCACTAGATAGACAAACCCCACTGAAGAATGCCGTTTACGTTGCAAATCGGATGAGGCAGCATATCCAGGGCCAAAACTCCTCGTCATTTCTTGGGATGATTTCCTGTGGCGATCTCAGGGATCAGGCGCAGCGACTTGTGTCACCCACGACGCAGAATATGGCGTTCCTGAAAAGAAAAGAAAAAAGCATGTTGGCGTCACTGCTTGAGTGGCTTCCACAACGCCAGAACCCGCCTCCGCTCTGTCAAAGCTGTATGGAAGTCGCCGAAGCTAGGAGCATCCATGGGCAACTGCATTTTGCGATTCCAGCAGTTCGGTTGAGCTCCACTGCGCCGGTGGCCTTTTGTTTCATGCACCGTGAATGCTGGCTTCGTTTTCGGTCTCGGCCGTGCATGCTGACGCAAGACCGGATAGTTATTGGACAATCGAGGTGAAGTCCTGCTATGTGAGGACCCTCCGTGGAGGGGACCGTGAGTGGCCCAGTCTTCCAAGAAGAGTTACATCCGGCAACACTCATCGCCGGCAACGGCCATACAGGAATCCTTCGACGCCCATCGTTGCAGTTTTCCTTGCTTAGGGCATCTTTCCATTGTAACTTCTGCTATGAGGGTATACTCTACAGGACCCTCTTCGCACACAAAGCACCGAGACGTGGACCGAACCCTGCAGCAGTGGATTCTCTACCCTGACAGGTGACGGGTACACACCAGCCGCAGGGAGGCGCGCCTCAGCTAAGGCCACTGGCAGACTCTGGTGGGAGCAACGTGAGGAATTTCCAAAAAAGATACTCGTCGTCTCGACAAGATTTGGGCTTAGGGGGCGAGAGAACGAGCTTCCAACTCCTCAGAGCCTAAAAGATGTTTGTGGTCGGAAAAAGCAAGCCACAAGTTGGAGAAGGCCCCGTCCAGAATCAGCTTGTACCAGATTGTAAGAATGCCATTAGCTGATATCTGTGGCCCTACCCCACGCCTGTATTTTCGATTCCGACTGCCATACCGCTCTTGGGAAGGGATCTTCAATGCCTGCACGCACATCCTCGTATAGAGTGTGCTTTTGGCCCAAGCTTAGCAAAAGATGGGCAAAAACTTGGTTTTGCGGTGTGCATTGTGAGGCCACCGACCTCTAACCCCCACATAGCGCTAAGCCAGCGGATGCGGTACCACTGCCACTGGAGAGCAACGAAGCACCCAAGTCGAAGAGCTGAGCCAATTGCAAACCCGACAGACACGTATTCTCCGACGAGGCTTTCGGGCTGTTCCCGCCGTAAGCGAGCAACGGCGTATGGGGGGAATAGACGGAGCGGCCTACGGTTCCGGCACTAGGGGAAATCCCCGAGCTCCTGCAGTGGTACATGGCGTGGCTACATAACATGCAGTGAATAACGGCTCCCGAAATGGTTAAGACAGCACCCGACAGCTCAGTTGCTGGCTGTGGCTCGTTTGATGAATGCGAAGACGTGCTAAACTGAATGTGTATGAGATAATCACATTCGGCGGAAAACCGTTTGACGGGAGATGAAAATTCAGGCACAGGGCGCCGGGGACATGGATGAGAATATGCGCCCGCTCTGTTTGAGAAGAAAGGGCGTGTGCTTTTCTCCTGGCAGCCTCGCTGAGATACGTCCGATCTTTCCTGTATGAGGACAAAAGAGCAGTTTCGGGTTGAACGGTGACCCATGGGAAAGGGTAGGCCAAGGGTTTGCTCCATCAACGGCAGTATTCTTCGGAGAAGCAAAAAAAGCTGATGAGAGATCATCGTTTTGGACGGGTACCTACAACGCATGTGGGATGAAGAAGCAAAGGGGTTGTCGATCTAAGATCTCTTTTTGCTGGGAGACGTTTGCACTGAGAACCCTGGAATGGTCTCACTGGCCTCCTGATAACTATACATATCTTCACGATCTCACCCTTAGTCGCCCTTTTTTTTTCGTTCTGTTGCCGGGAGAGTTTATGCTTGAGCGTGGTTTGCTGTTTCTTCTTCACTAACGGTCGCTTGTAACGGTCTCTGTCTTATCAACCACTCAAAATCAATCTCAACACCGACGATGGACATTCCAACAGAGCGTCCAGCAAATGCCGACGAGACTTTGACACAAGCAGAGGTAGGTGTCACTGCCGCTGCGTGTGCTCTAGTCGCGGTGACGACCGTCCTTCGTTACATAGGCAGATGGGTGATCAAACGGCGCGCAGACAACGGGAAGGGATCAAAAGAAGGCATTTACGGTATTGATGACGGTAAGCTCTCCTGTAATTTGCCTTATGTAAATCGAAAACTAACATTCGTCGAAGTGTTCAACATTCTAGCTGTGTTAACTTTCTACGGACTTGCGATTACTGTGTTCATTGCCACAAGTCGGGGAATGGGGACTCACGTTACGCTCGTCTTGTATGAACGCGGCTTCGAAGGTCTGACCTCATACAACCAGGTAAGTGCATCAATATACCAAACAATCCCACTCTAAATATGTCTAAGGAACTATGTTAGAGCATTCACTAAATCATCACAGAGTGTCTATGTCAGCGCCGTCTTCTACAACACAACCCTCGGCATGATCAAATTAAGCGTTCTGTCGCTCTACCACCGCATTCTGCGAGGTGTACAGTCCCCTATGCTGGAAAAAATAGTCTGGGGTGTATTTGCTCTCGTAGCTGCCAATACCCTTGCCAATGTGCTTGTTGCCATCTTCCAGTGCTCGCCTATCAAAGCAGCATGGGATGTGACGATTCCCATGGACGAGAAGCAGTAAGACTCTGTTCAGACCGCTTGAAGTGAAGACAACTGAGCTAATCTGTCTAGATGTGTCAACATCAACGCATTCTATCTCGGAAATGCCATTACCGGTGTCACGACTGATGCTATCGTCTATCTGCTCTCCATCCCCATCGTGAAGCCCCTTCAGATGGACTTGAAAACAAAGATTCAGCTCATGTGCACTATGCTCATCGGTGGCTTGTAAGTACACAATTGTCTTACGGTGATATCACAATATACTGACGTGCAAACAGTGCTGTAATCACTTCAGCTGTTCGTCTCGGCTTCATCCCTGATCTCCTTAAGAATCCTGATGTGTCGATGGCAATGGGAATCCCTATGCTGTGGTCCATTGGTGAGCCTGCTGTCGGTATCCTCGTATCAAGCATGCCTGCAATCCGTGCCATTCGTTTCCTTTGGCGCAAGCCTGGACAGGGCTCCTCTTATGCGTCCGGTCCCCTTAACTCGACAATCAAGAGTAGAAACGGCGGCCACATTCAACTATATGATATGCATGACGGAAAGAGTGGCACAAAGATCGAAAGCTCGAAGTCCAGAGATGCCGATAACGATAGTGAGGAGGGCCTTGTGGTTGGATATGGGATGAAGGGGTTCAGCCAGATTGAAAGAACCACCGAGTTGGAAGTCTCCTACTCGCCGAAATAAGATGGATGCTTCTCGGTTAGGCTAGAGCACTTGATGTGGACAAAGAGAACAGAGGAATTATGTATCATGGCCTTGTTAGTTGCGATAACGCGCATATGTCAATGTTTGCTACAGAGACGCTGGAAGTCTGTTCGTATTAGAAATTATGTCGTTCGCTGGAGAGAACTCTTCGAATGCCTAGGTAGAAATGAATCGGGGTGAGCCGAACTTCACAGTCACGCAATGCAAACCCATTCAAGTATGTTTAAGCAGGACACAGGCCACTATTGTTGAGTAACACTGTGCTTGGTAGGCGATGATGCATCACAAGGGAGTTTGACATGTCGCACCGCATCCGTCACTCCTGAATCGAATCAAGTACCCGGCACAAGCACCACGGATTTCGCGAGCGCTTTCCTTCCACTTCGTTCCCATTAGTAACACTCACTGGGAAGTATGCCTATAGTGTTCATTAGCGTTACACTTCACTGCATTCTTTGATCATTGAGATGCTTTTTTCTCGTTCTCATCGCAATTTGTCCTCACAACATTTTGCGCAGTTGGCTTACTCGAATTAGCCTGTCAGATTGCCCAGTACGAGGCACGGCGGGGCACTTGCACCACCTCGGAAGTGCGACGATGATCCTTCAAGGCCGAGGGGAACTCCGAGGGAACAGAAACCACCGAATCTAAGGCTATTCGGAGGCAGTAAAGACTTAAGATTCTTCCAAATATTCCAGCAATTTCTCCTTCGTTCACCAAAATCGATATGACACACGACATTTTCAAACCTCATTGGTCCCGCTACCTAGGTCAGAACGCCCCGGATCCCCACAATACCAAGTACCAGCCTCACGACAGACCTTTGTTTGCATCGCCTTGGGGGCCTTTCCCAGATACACCATCAGATCTGAATATCCACGAGTTCTGTTTTCCACCAAATAATCCTTTGCCTCCGGACTACCCTCTATTTATCAATGCCGTCACCGAGGAGACGGTTACTCTTCACCAATTCTATAAACGTGTCTGCGCCCTAGCACGTGTTTTTCGACATGATGGGCCAAATCCACTCAACTTAGGCAAAAGTCCGGTGAACGATAAGGAAGATGGTGAAATTTTGGGGTTATTTTCAAGAAATCAAATCCATTACCCAATGGTAGCCCATGCGTGCTTTCGGTCAGAGTTGGTATTTGGTGGCATCAGTCCCGCTTCAACTCCATATGAACTGTGGTGGGTCTTAAGGAAGATGCAAATTACCAGTATCATGTGCCATGAGACGCTTCTTCCTGTCTTACATGAGGCATTGAAGCTGGGTACAGGAGAGAACAACAAATCCACTCCATTACGACTTGTCCTTGACCCTAAGAAGATCATGGTTTTGAGTGACGATTCTAAAATCGATACTGTCTCCGGCTACCGTACCATTGAATCACTTGTCCGACAGGGCTCTACTCTCCCCGAGCGTCCCCATAAAATTCTAGGTGGTGACAGAATGGCTTACCTTTTCCAATCATCCGGTACCTCTGGTCTCCCCAAGGCAATGATGATATCCCACAAGAACGGTCTCCACTCCGGCCTCCAAGGCATGATTACGGCAACTCAGACGGCCTTGTATATGGGCGTGGAGCCACTTTCGCCACACACCGTTCTGGGTGTCATTCCCATGTATCATTCGTATGGAATGATTCTCTGGATTTTAAGGGTTAATCTCATGAAACTAACGAACATTCTTCTTCCAAAATGGAATATCGAACTGGCGCTGCAAAGCATTCAAAAATACAAAATCACCCAGCTTCCTCTTGTGCCACCGTTGGTCCGCCAACTTGCCCAAAGCCCACTGACTGAGAAGTACGATCTCAGTTCCGTTATTGGCGCCGTGAGTGGTGCTGCGTATCTTCCACCGGATGTTGCCTACCAACTTGCGAAGAAACTCCCACAAGGCGCTGCCGCACCCATTCCCAGCGGTTACGGTCTCAGTGAAGCGGCTAGTATTGCAAGTCCAGCAGCTCCGGGAATCTTTGGCCTCAAACCTGCGCCGCCCGGTACTATTGGATATCTTCTTCCTGGCATGGAAGGCCGAGTCGTTGATCCCGACACTCTGAAAGACGTACCAAAAGGTCAGAAAGGCGAGCTCTGGGCACGTGGCAAGGTTGTCACTCCCGGATACTTCAAGGACGCAAAAGCTACTGCTGATATCTTTACCGAGCCTGGCTGGCTTCGCACTGGCGATTTAGTGATGCGCGATGAGTTCGATCGAATCCATTACCTTGATCGTCTAAAAGAAATGATCAAAGTTAAGGGTTTGCAAGTCGCGGCAACCGAAGTCGAAGACACACTACTTGAGCACCCTGAGCAGTTAGTTCGGGATGCATGTGTTGCCGGCGTGGACAATGGCCGAGAAGATGGATCGCTGTTTGTTAGGGCATGGGTCGTTCTCACGCCCGAAGGGGCAAAGCAGGGTGAAGAAACGGTAGCGACGAAATGTGAAGAATGGGTGAGGCAACGGTTGAGCCGACACAAGTGGATTACAGGCGGTGTAGAGGTGGTTGACTCAGTATGTCCCTAATCAGTGGTAATCTAAAAGAAAGATGAAACGCTAACTTTACACAGATCCCAAGAACTCCATCCGGCAAGATGTTGAGGCGTGAGATGCGTGACAAGTATCATGCTCGCCTAAAGGCTGAAGGCAAGAGTAAACTATAAACCATCGGTCTGCTCCACGTCAATCGTAGGAATGTACTGTATATAAAACTACAAATTATACCAACTGAATTTAAAAAAGCCTTAGAATGCCAACTTAATTACTATCCGTGATGTGGTCCTCGTATTGTCGCTGTTATTTAAGAAATTTATTTCTTATCAAAATTAAGTGACATCACCGAATTTTAGTACGAGATAAAATCAACAAGGGTACTAAGTAGATTGGGAATCATATTATTTTGCCCCGAAAGATTGATGTAAGAGACTCTTCACACATTGTGCGATGACATGTGTCAACAGATGTACATGCTTCTCTAAGACTGCGCTACAAGTTAATTGTGCAGAATCCCCATAAGCTCCGGTAGAGTATTCTAAGCAAAGCTTCCAGAATCTGGTAAATAAACACTAGATGTACAATGTCTTCAAGGTATAATGACCAATAGACCTATGCCAGTGAGCAATTTTGCCGCTCCCTCCCTTTAGCGGTCTCAAAAAACGGTGTAGCCTTTAAGCAAACGCACGACAAACGCACGTCAAACCGTTGAATGCGTCCTCCCCTCCGGCCAATTTGATCCCAACCCCCCCTAAAGAAAACCATCAAACTCTGAAATTGTCGTCATTTAGAACCCGCGTGGTGAAATGTAAAAGCATAGCAAAATTAATCAAGCCTCCCCAGCCGAATGATATTCACCTTCTACCCACCCACTCTTCTCTCCCCTCTTCTTTTCTTTCTTGCGGTCCTTTTTTGAACCCTTTCGCTTATTCTTCTCCACCTCCACGTTTTCATCCCTCCCCTCATCATTCTTCTTCCCTGCTTTTCCCCCATCCGTACCCCTGCCCATCAAATTTTGCATCTTGGCCTTCAGCAAAAGATTCCGTTGATAGATACCACCCCTCTGTTTTATCTCCCTCCTCGCAATCTCCAACTCCGCAACCACCTTCTCATACTTTTGATTGAGCGCTTGGTGCCGGCGCTGGGTATTCCTGCACATGACTCTCATAGACTCAACGACGGAGAGGTGTTTTTGTTGTTGTTGTTGTGATAGCCGGTTGGCGAGCTGTCGAGCTTCTTGACGCCAGCGGTTGCGATCTGCGCGGGTTTCTGAGAGGGTGCGGTGTAGCGCTGAAAACTGGGGTGATTGGGGCGCTGAGTTTGTGTTCTGTGGTATGGAGTTGAGGGAACGGCTGTGGCGGAGCCCAAAGGTGTTTCGTGGTGGAGATAAGGTGGGCAATGAGTTTGCTCGTCGCCTGGTTGGTATTGCGTATGTATTGGTCGCGTAATCGTAGTTTGTCATCGTGTCTGAATAGTATTGTAGAGATTTCTATCGCGCTGTAGAGGTTATTTCGGTGGGTGAAGCTGATGTGGGAAGAGAGAATGGGGAAGAGAGGGTGGGAAACAAAGTGTGGGAAACAGAGTGTGAGCGTAGGAGCTCGACTGAGAACAGGATATTTCAGGTCCTGGCATGAGCCGTTACATAGTGAAAGGCTGCACTTTGTGCACCATGAATGTCCATGACAGGAGCTGTGTGAAGACATGGCAAGACTCATCGACTCATGTTGGATATATAGGGACGGCACATTTAGAGTCCAAAATGTGAAAATTTGAATGGACGTAATACACTTTTTAGAGTACAAACTAGAAATGAAGTAGAAGAGTAAAGATCATATGTATTTTCGTGATGCATCCAACCTTTTTTTCGTAGAAGGGTATGTATGCAGATGCTGGCATGAAACGCTGTCAAAACATGCTAGGTAAATAAAGAAGACTCCAAAGCGAGAGCCAAAACAAGACCCTGATACCCAGTTTATCCTGTTGACAATCTATACAAAAAGTATCAGAAACACATGTCCAGCGGAACGTGTGGCTGAGATCGAAGAAAGAATCCAATAGTAGCTAGTTTTACAAAGCCATTGCAGCAGCCAGGATACCAGCAGCACCACCAGCGAAGACCATTGCTCCAGTAGGGATTGGGACGGAGGCTGCAAGACCAGTGCTCTCGGCAGGAGTTCCAGTGGGAGTGGGCCCACCAGAGGTGGGCACTGGGCCAGTTGAGTTGCCTTGGGAGCCACCAGAGGGTCCAGGAGTTGCGTTGACTACGGTGACTACTTGAAGGGCCTCGAGTTCGGCGATTTCGCTGGGCTTGAATGTGACTGTGCTCGTACCAGCACCTGAGGCTTCCTGTGGAAATGAGCCTTCCTGAACCGCAGTGCAGGTAATGTCAGCGGTTTTGATCTCGCCCTTCCAGGAACAGCTTGCGTCCATGGTCCAGATGCCGGGGGAAGGATCGGTCAAGTGGAACTGCCAGGTTTCGGAGCCTTGGATGAGAGTGTATGGCTCGCAGAACCTTGAGTCATCTGTGTCGTCCTGGCGGCGGCGGATAGCAGCGCGACCGGTGGGAAGAGCAGTAAGGGGAACCATATCGATATCACTGGGTTCCGCTACAGAAGAGCTAGCAGGCGCACTCGTGGTCACAGGCGCACTGGGGCTTCCTACTAGGGTGTTAGAAATCATTGTCAACATCAAAAATCCACAAAGCATGTAGCTATACCAGATGTAGCTGGCCGAGAGATACCTGCGCCAGAAGGGCACACATTTTCGTAGGTAGTGGCAGTGTTGTCGGAGCCCTTGAGAGTGAGGGACTTCTGGCCTTGAACCAAGTTGAGGACAGTGACAGTTGACTGGGCAGCGACGGCGCCAGCAAAGAGGACGGTAAGGGTAGACGAATGCATTGTGTGATTAGGTTAAGGATATTATGTGAAGTGAGTGAAGCTCTAAATAATGGGCAAAAGCACACGGAGGGATGTTTTTTGAAGAGCTAGGTCGCCTAAGGCAGAAAGGGGGAAAGGCAAAGGTGCGATGACGGAGAGGATGGAGGGATGTAGGTAGAGGGCACAGCAGTCATCTTATACGGACAATGTAATACACCTTAGTAAAGACGCAGTGACGATAGTCCGAAGGGTCGGCGAATCACGTAGGAAGGTCGGGGATGATGTGTGGAGTGAGGTGAGGCTGCTGCAGTTAGTGCCTGCATAGGGCTAGCGCCAGGCACCGTTCTTTTTTTGGCTGTGGCAGTGGGGATTGGGGGCTGGGGCTGGGAGGTGGTGAGGCCTGCACAATTTTTAGCCCACCCTCTCTCTTTCCAACGATGGCAGATGGAATGAAGATGGAGACGGACGAAGCAGCCGATGCAGCCGGCGGAGTGATGGCGCCACAGAGTCCGAAGAGTTGCCGATGGTGGAGTTGCGATGCCAACCAGCGGTGCGACGGTGTTCTTAAGAGATTTGGATAGTCGTGAGCAGTGCAAACCCCTGCAGGTACTCGGAACAAAATTGCCAGGCTGCTGATGGACCTAGTCTCTAAGTGGTTCAAGAGACTCCGACGAGACACACAGCCAGTTCCTATTACACCCACATTCTCGGACGCCCAACATTGTGGAGCACTGTGGTACATCATTGCAGTGCCTCTTATGTTTTGCGCATTACGCGATGCCGGTCAAAGAGCGAAGAACGAGGCCAGGGCGTAACTTTGGGAGACACAGACACATGCAAACCAGACATGGAGGCAGAGAGGCGCAGTATGCAGGTGAGTTTTGTACAATGCACATACGTAGAGTCCAAACACAATGCCTCTGGTGTGGACTGAGTGGTAGAGTGGGCCTGGAAGGGTGGGTCAGTGGAGTACATCTGGCTAGGTGAGGAAGGATTAGGTATCTCTGGTAGATTCTCGAGGCTCAAGCCTACCGCCAACAAGCTTTAAGGCGTCCAGTTGAAAATGAGCAGTCTCGCTTGTCGTTGTCGTTGTCGCTGTGGCTTTACAATCTGACGTCTCTGCTTTTTGGGACAGGCTTCTTTCGTCTTTGGGAAGCTTCGATGTTTGCTCCTGCTCCAATTGCAGAAATGCCACGCCACAGTCAGCCCCGATCCTGCCTTTCTGGGAAACAACAACCTTTTTCCCTCCCTCTTCACTCTCCCTTTCACATACACACACACACACTCTCTCTCTCTCTCTCTCTCTATCGACATTTCACATATTGCACTGAACATGGCGCTCTCTCATCAGCGAGCCTCGCCCCAAACCAGCATGAGCCGCTGCTTCACCACTTGTCTGCAGATATCTAATACGAATGCTCCGCTGCTTGGGTCTGGCTGCAACGCTGCAAATCTCCGCCCCTGTTCCTCTCTCGTCGAACTCCGCCCCTCCCCTATCCCCATTGGCCAGAGTAAGCGGCTACACTCTGAGCTCCGTCCCGTACACCGAGTCCGCATCAGCCCTACCGCTTCAATGTCCCATCATAAAATCATTTCACGTGGCTTCGGACCTTGTTCAGCACCTCACACCAGCGACCCGTTTCATGGTTTTTCCGCTTTGCTATCTTCAGCACCTTCCTTACAGCCCCCAACTCCTCAATCAAGCAATGCACTGTGCAGCCTCAGACTCCCTCTCCATTCTTGACCAAAGCTCCTGCTGGCTCTTCTCGGACTGCATTCCCTGCAGTCCGCTTTCCCTACCACGTCGATCCCCGCTGGCGAGGTTGATGATGCCCCATTCTTGGGTGTTCGTCTCACTCGTCAACACATCCTGCCTGTGACCTTGGAAATTCTCCGCAAAATGTCTTTGATCGGGGCTGTGATGTTCGGACCTAGTGGAGTAAGCATAGGAGATCCTTTTCTTCTTGGTGAACCTACGGATCAGAAAAAGATACAAAAGACTGTCCATTCCGCCTCCGGAAAATCCATTACACACTACTCTCTTTCTCTCCATTCAACTGACAGCAGGGCTTGTCTTTCCCTTCTTTTTCGTGTTTTCTTCTTTTCTTTTCTAGTTTCAGTCATTCTTTTACTGATTATTGGCTGGGCTTCTTACTCACTTTGACCCAGTCACCCACACTCATTTGAGTTGCCATTCATTCTTAGCCGTCATCATGTTTTACAACGTTCGCAGTATTTACACAGCCGCCCTAGTGGCACTTTTTGCTTATGAAGCTTGTGCTATAGACCTCAAGCCCATTCTTGGAGCCCCAGATTACCAGATAACCGGCTCACAGAGCAAGCGTGCCACCCCCGAGGGAGTCACCATGGTGCCTATTGATGACCCAGAAAAGTTCCGAACGGGAAAGTCTCGAAAGCGCGAGGAACCTGGAAATTCTGCATTCGATCCTTCCAAGGTTGGCCAGTTCTTCTGGGGAGCCTACGGTAAGTGTGTTCACTCCCGTCGATAAATCTCTCGCTAACACAGCAGTAGCTGGCGACAATATCTATGTAGCCAACTTCACAGTGACAGCAGATCAAGATGATGAATTCATCCTTCCCGTCGAGAAATTTGCTAAGCGTCTCAAGTCTCTCAACTGTGGTGACCAGGGTAAGGGACCCATCAACCTCGAGTTTGCCGACGCCGATTCTTTCAAGTATGCCCGGGACGCTTGGAAGTGGGTCGATGACGAGGACATCAACCATTTCATCCTCGTCACCGAGCCAGACCAATGTTACAAGGGCGACAACAGGTCTCCCTACCTTGTCCAACATATCAACTTCGATGAGGCGTCGCTGAAGGCCGTTATCAAAGCTGAGGAACGACCATGGTCCGAGGTTGCGCAATCCTACACGCTGAACCTTAAACACGAATATGTTGACCCTTCCACGGCCAATGTCACACATCCCCATCTCATGCGCCGCGAGGAGAATGGTAGATTCGACATTGGTCACACTTTCAACCACAACTTGTTCAACTACGCCAAGGACTCTAGTGAGAGTGCAGGCGCTGCCGTCAGTGTAGATGCTGAGCTCACCACAGCCGGCGCCATTGTTACAGACTTCGAGATCGAAAAGACCCGATTCATTCCAATCCCCAAGGACGTCATTCTCAAGGTTCACCCTCAAGGTGTCAACGCCATCATGAAGCTGATTCTCAACGTTGATGGTCAGCTCGGCAAAGGCATTGAGTGGTCGATGAAGCCCGAGATCGAAATCCCCATTTCTGCGCTTAATATCAAAGGTCTTCTTGAGGTTGGGCCGTTCATCACAATGGGCATTCACATGGGTGCTTCAGGTCTTCAGGGAACTGGAACAGCGACTATCGGTGCCAAGGCTACGATCAAGGATGATGCCGAGGTCACCGTTAAGCTCCGACACCCCGAAGAGAACTCCATCAAGGGCTGGACTCCTGATTTCGAGAAGCAAGACCCATCTTTCAGCGCTGAGATTGGTGGTGACATGAGGGCTTGGAACGAGCTTGGCGTTACGCTCAAGGTTGAGGTTTTGGGAAGTAAGTACTTCTTTTGTTCATTTCGTAAGGTCGACCTTTTACTAATGGGGATACAGAATGGGGATACCAGGCCAGTGTTGATGCACAGCTTCCCTTCGTTGAGGCTAAAATGTCTGCTATTCACGATCCTGTTGGTGTGTGCGACAGCAAGAAGACCAAGGGTGTAAACCTTGGCGCAGATGTCGGTATCAACGTTAACCTCAACGCTGGAAAGGTCAACGAGGCTCCTGATTTCCAGAAGGATCTTTTTGAGACTTCTTGGAACCTCTTCACTACCTGCATCGGCATCGGTGATGACGACGCAAAGCCCACTGATGTTCCCGTTGAAACCACTGCGGAGGCGGAACCCACCGCTGAGCCTGAGCCTGAGCCCGAACCGACCGAGCCAGTTGAGACCCCCGTCAGCGGAGTCGATGATCTTCCACTCGAGACTGATGTTCCTCTCATGACTGGTACTGGGGGTATGCCGATGATGACTGGAACTGGGACCGGCTCAGCTGGATATCCCATCCCCACTGCCAACACTACCTTTTTGAAGATGGTACGCAGGTCGCCTACCCTTCTCTACTAATCAATCTCTCTGGGTTGATTAACAACATTGTGGTGGTGGATGACTGTAAATTCAAACATAAGATATCATAGACGGTTTATATCATGGAACAATTCGGCGCATATGGTTTGGTAAGGCATTTACATTTTCAGGGATTCCTCGGGTTTAAATTATGATAGCATCGCCTTTTACTTTCTACTTCAATTGATTTAAGGCAATTATCAGCTTTGTCATTTGAAGAAATTTAGTCACACTTCACAGGACATGAAGATACGAGAGCATTACATTGGTTTATTTAGTGATTTGTTGAGTATATATGTTTGGCTAATCCGTATTTATTGTTCGTTTCCTAAGAAGCAGTCTTGCCATTGAGCACATCGAGGAAGGCCTGGTAGGCCGGCTTTTTCTGGAAGTTGCTATTCCAGAGCAATGCGTCACCCTCGCCGGAGAAGGTTTGTGGGACCCAGGAGTACTTGTCAGAGACGCCCTATTCAGTACGTGTTAGTTATCAATGTCTGTATTTGTATTAGAAGTATCTCTAGAGCATTAACATACCCAGATCGTCATTCCAACACATCGCTCAACATTGATACAGCTTTGCGCAACCCTGGCATAAGCAGCTGCCTGGTCATTCAACTTGGCGGCGTTGCTGGGGGTGTTCATTCGAATATCGATCTCGGTGTACGCAACGTCAACCTTAAGGTCAGCGTAGTCCTGTAGCGTTTTGGTCAAGATCTCTACGCTGGGAGTGACGGTGCTCTGGGTGCCGGTAGACTCGCTGACGAGATGGCCCTGCAGACCAACACCGTCAATCTTAACACCCCAGGATTGCACGAGCTTCACAATACGGAGGGCACCCTTGTGCTTGGCCTCGCCGTACTCGAGGTTATAGTCGTTGTAGTAGAGCTTTGCAGCGGGGTCGGCGGCCGCGGCAAGGCGAAAGGAAATGGGGAGGTATTGCTCGCCAATTACACGTAAGAAGACATTGTCCCTCAGTGTACCATCCTCATTGAGAGCTGCGGATAGATTGCATGAATTAGCAAAGTCCGTTTTCTGTTGGTTGAGAGCTTTGCACTTCCGGGAATGGATATGTGGCGGTCATGGTAGGGAAAAAAAGTTCAACCCCGAACCCCGAACTTACCCTCATTGACCACGTCCCAGTGTGTGCACTTGCCCTTGTAACGTCCCATGACTGTGTTGATGTGGTTCGTCATCACTTGCATGAGCGTCGCATTGTTGTTGATGTTGTTGACCCAGCTGGGCAACTGGCTATGCCAAACCAGCGTATGGCACCTCAATTGCTTGTTGTTCTGCGTCGCAAAGTTGGCAACCTGGTCCGCGCCACCGAAGCTGAACTGGCCCCGGCTGGGCTCTGTTGCATCCCACTTCATGGCATTCTCGGGCGTGATGGAGCCGAATTCAGGGCCACGGATGAGGTTCTGTTCGGCGTTGTCGTTCCGTATAGTGAGCGAGGTGCCGATGTACGAGCGGCCTTTTGCGACGATGGCGGCGTTCAAGGTGGTCGCCTGGCGCACTTCGAGCGAGTAGGCTGGGGCCGCGACGGCGGCGCTGGCAAGGGCCAGAGCAGTGGTGAGCGTCGTGAACAGCATTGTGCTCGATCTTATTGTGTCTCGACCAGAGAAGATGCCAGCGGAGCTGAGGTTGGATCGTCGTGAGGAGACATGACAGTCAGGTATCTATATATTCAAAATTCCCCATATCTAGGTACTATCTAGTCGACCCATGGCATTTTCCTGGCACGACTGAATAGCCGTCTTGACATGTTTCCTCGAAAGTGAGCGACATTTTGCCCGTGTAGTCGGCCACGCTACGGTTATTTCATACTCAGTGCTCTCCAAGTGAGCTGCGCTTGGCAGGGGAGATGAATCTATTCTTCAACTAGCATTCTGGAGATATTGCGCTTCCGGGGATAGCTCTTTGATCGTCAAGATCTATGGCTAATTCCGGATTCGGTCCACCGGCACTGGCCTGGTTTGGGGTTTTATCCTGTTTATCCGGTTGTGGAGAGCCTGGTTTGAGGGTTGGGGAGAGGCGCCGATATTGCGGGTTTCTAGGCTTCTCGACCTTGAGTGGAAAGGCTGGTAATATATAGATTGGTTTTTGGGGTGGCGCGATGTCTTTTGAGCGTCAGATGTTCTTGGACAGGTGCTGCGAACAACTTGTGGAATATGCTCTACCTCAATCATAGGTCATTTTGAGGGCGCTAGAGAGTACGAATTTAGTTTTCTGATGCGCATCAGTCGAGCATCAACTAGAATGTAAGCTTTAGAATAGAAATTTGGTGTAATATCCTAAAAGTAGAAGTTTCTACGATCTAGTTTCTTGTGTAATCTCAGCACATGATTTCCAGAGGTACGAATCATTAGACAGAAATCAATACGATCATTGATGTTAAGACCCTCACAGCTCCAGAGCGATATTGATGCCTAGATATATCAGCAATAAGCTAGGATATCCATTGATGTGCGTAACAGTGAATTGAGGAGCATTACCCGGTGTCATGCGCGAATTCTCTTGGTTAACGATCGGTACCATAGATGCAGTACGTTCAGGAGCGGCACAGTACCTGGAAGTCTACAAGAAGTCGAAGCGTTGGTCTCTATCATTGCGAACGAGTGAGTTGGAGCAATGCCGAAAATCGATAGTGATATTACGCACAACCATTCGAGTTGATCTACTTCATATATATCGGAACCTATTGCACGTCGACTCGTGCCGAAATTATCTAGTGCCCGCGGCCGATGACGAGTTGTCGGTACGACCGCCTACCCGGATTTGTAAAAGACCATTGCTTTTAATTGTACTTTTAACCAAAGGCGCTTCCTCCTCTTCGTCGAATACTCACATGCTCATTCACATCGGTAGAAGCTGATGTCCCATTCAGACAGCGTATGCAACCTTCATATTTGTTTGGAAATCTATCATAGCAAATTACTGCGATGAATCGCTACGAAAGAGATCAGTACCTGAATGAGTCCAAAAAGAAGGCATTTCCAATGGAAATCAAGGCACAGTAAGGCCTTGAGCCATCGTTTATACACAAGGTAAGAAGAGCACGCCAAAGTGGAGAGTGAAACGGGGTACACGTGACGTCCATGAGCATCAACGGTTGGGAAAATTTGTACCCCTCGTATGCAACGACACTCCCTAGGCGCTTTTCGCACCAAGCCACTCAATAACCATATATTTAGGATAATCCCGACCTCGTGCAATAACACGACAACTGCATTGAAAGGGTATCCTTCCTAGCTTTCAAGCCCCACCACACAGCTGCGCCTGACTTTTCCACTAGAAGCTGATTGGTCGCTTAGAGCGGATGCATTGGAAAACCCCCGTTTAGGAAGTTCACGGAGTGTTGTTCATGGATCAACCTTCTAACGTTACAGCAATCGATAGAAAAAACACCATCTTGCTAGAATGGGTAGGTCTTTCACGTGAGATGGCGAAATAAAAACTTAGCTAGAAGTCTTCGTTGGTTGCTATTTTGTTGTGTAAAACTCAAGTCTTTCTCGGCGCAATACTTCCAAAGTACTTCTCACACTAGTTAGGAGATACTTCTGATTGAAGACATTTCACATCCAACCGGTAACTTCCCCATGCCGGAATCGCATATACATCGAGTATCTCATATTCATAAATGATCTGGGAATTGAAAATTCGTCTACTGAAGTCTACAACGTAGCTGTGCAGAAAAATGTGGAAGATAGCGTGGTGACGTGGCCGCCGCCATCGTCTCGCTTAGTGGTGTTCACAAGACATGTGGAATTCTGTCTAGGCGCACTGCGATCATCTGAGGTGTAAATAGATAATGCGTCATGCTTTTCAAAACAGTATTCTTGCAGACTGCCATGCACGAAACCTCTAGTTGCTTTGCTCTCAGGGTTAATGTCATACTTATCTGCAGGTAGAGTCACTTCGTGGACTGTTCTATTGCCACTTTCTGAGACGTAAGATTTGTTTCAATGAACTACTTCTATGAAGTGAGCATCTACCGATATTTTGTTAGTGATGCCCGATGGCTTGATTGGGATTAATAAATCGGTGTTGAAATCAAGGAAAGAGAGATTGGCCGTAGAAACTGAACCACTTCTCTAATGTTCCTGTGATTTCCCTGCAGAGTCATTGAAACATTGGTTCGGCTTACGTTGATATCCAAGTATCCTTAATTATCCGATAAGCGGAATCTAGTCAGAATCAGGACGAACAACCGTGCCACTTCGCACACTTCCCCAAAGCCGAAGCAATGGATTGATATGATACAGACAGTACATATATTGTGTGCGTGAGAGATGCAACAGGACAAATAAGTTACAAGCAGCGGACAAGACATGGGGAACAACAATATGAAAAGAAAGCATCTCCTCAGGCAAATGGATGTTGAAGCAAAGGATCAGCCTGCCTCTTCTTCGAAATATTCACCAGCTCCTTTTTCCCTTTCCTCTCTTATATGGGGACGTTTAGGTTCTTAAGCTTTTACCCCAACTAACTGGTCGAAATGTTCAAAGCAGAATTTTCCACCAATGAAGCAGGTAACCATCCATTTCCACCACGCAAGACCTGGAAAATTCACTCCGTGCTTGGACAGCCGTCTTGCGAAGATGACTGTCTCAATGGAATGCGCACCGAACAAGAAATAGAAGAGTCCATTCTGAATCCAGGTTGCGATCTTGAGAGCCGTAGAGGACCGGGAAAGGAGGTGGTCGTACAACGGAGAACCAGGGGAAATCACTTCCTTGCGGGCTGAGAGGGCCATGATAATGCCGGTAATGATGATAGAGCGAAGGTGTGGTTGCGCTGGTGCAGTGTATGTATTATAGAGTTGCTTAGGTTGAGCCGCCATTTTTGGTTGAAGATATTCTATGGTCCGTTGCCTATGGTTGTTCGGACTGGATACACTGACTCTAGCTATAGAATAACGCTCACGATTTGTAGATCTGTTGATTGTGAATTGTAACGTTACGAAGACTGTTGCTGATCCGATCTTGGTGGTTGAAGGATTGTCGCTTTCGTAATAAGTTTTCTCCAGCTATGTTGAATTCTCAACGCAGAAAGAAACTTACTTTGATCGCCTACCGTTGAATTATATCAGGACGACACATCATATATATGGCAAGAGGGGATAGGAAAACATGCCTCGGTACTGATATGCTAAGAGTGGATCATCCGACGATTCTGCCAGTGAACGAGTCAGCGTGAACTCACATTCAGAAGAGAGTACACAGACTAACGATGATCACGTTCTGAAACTCTAGATAATGTTGCCGATTGGTGGTTTGTTGCTTTCAGGGTTTACATAATGTTAGCGGCGTCTTCTGTAGAAATGACGCGACTCACGTGCTTCCGCCCTGTATGGGTGCGGGTAACTGGTAGGTGGTAGGCTGAGCTGTCCAGGGCAAATGACAAATCACGAAGGTCGCTTATCTGTTTCTCATACAAGCTCGTCCCCCGTGCTTCACAAACTCAGTTTGCTCTTCATGCTGGCCTTTCTAGCGCTGTTTCCGAAACACTTCTCCAGCTCCAACCTTCCTCATCCGGTAATTCCTAGGCAACGTATGGATTGCTGGAACCACTGCGAACAATGTTTAGCGCAAGGATTATACAGCGAAGTCCAATCACGTGGTGCATCCGGGCAATAGAGCTCCCTTATTGGCTTTGAAGACTACGCGCAGATGACGGTTACGTTTGGTGGCCCATTATGCAGCCCGGGCCGGGG
>JAQGEP010000335.1:0-37473 GCA_028476805.1 Acrocalymma vagum
CCCATCCCGCTAGCAACTCATGTCCTCTCTTCCTCACGCATGGATGGCCTCTTGAACATGTGGGTACACGGCCACCATCTGATGGTACAAGTCAGGGTGCAGCCTCATCAGCACCTCCGGCTCCCACGCCATGGCCACAAAAATGGTGTCAATGCCGCTGCTCAATGGCGTGGTGAAGATACGGCAGATTTGTAGTCCGATGAGAAACGAAAATGCCACCACCACAGGCGTATACGAGCCTGTCGAATTGTAGGCTGGGGACGTGAAGATCAGGTACAAATAGCCGAGCAGGGCGCAAAAGTAAGCAATGAACGTTGCCCCCATACCCAGAACAGGCCCCACGAGGCATTCGTTTACGAGAGCGTCAATCCCACGATCTTTGATCATCCTGGTCCCTCGTGTCAGTAAGGCGGTGTGGAGCTGCATGATGTGTACTTACTTCCAGGTATCCTTCGCCGCTTGGATGTACGATTTACCATACAGCGCAATGTACGAAAAGGCATAACGGTTGAGAAACTCCACCGCCCATTGCAAGATGCTGATCAGACAACCCAGACAGCAGAAGACAATCGTCCCAATAATATTACCATCCTCGGCAGCAGCACGCTGGCCGACTGAACACAGATGCCGCAAGAACTGAATAATGGCAACGACCAGGCTCCCAAGACTAATGCTGCCAAAGCTGTAGGTCAAGGAGCGTTTGAGTGCACCACGAGTGGCGCCCTTAGGCATATTCTCTCCACAGAAGTACCATGAACCGAAGACCCCAGAGATGGTAGTATGGATAGTATTCTTCAACCACCTACGTGTATCGGTCAGTTACTTTGTGTATGAAATGTAGTCGCAGCCAAGAGATGAACTTACTCCGAGAACCAGTACATTGTGAATGTTGCGAGCACCAGTAGCCCAATCACTTTTCCAGTGCTACAGCTACCTACGCCGTTCCTGCACGCCGGGTTATTCGGCCCCGGTTCGTATTTCACGTAGATTGCAACCAAAGTAACGGCGTACCACGCGCCGAAGGCCGCTCCGATGAGTCCTCCGAGAAGAGAAACCAAATAGACATGCCCGTGCCGCTTGGAGACGTCGATAGCAGTTTGTAGCATCAGAACGGAGAACGGAATTCGTGGTATCCAGGAGATGAAAGCGATGACATAGAAGATGCTGAAGAGCAGGAAGACGATTCCTCCAGACCAATATCTTCGATACAGCATGTATATCGCGAGCGCGAAGCCGAAAACGATGTTCAGGATGCCGGTTATCCTACATTGGGTCAGTTTGAAAGGTGTAGATATATAGCATCGGTGCGTACCAGATAAACTGCTTAGTGAAAGCCCGCGCAGCCCACATATATGCATAGCTGAGAATGGTAGCGGCGGCGAGGACGAATGCGAAAAGGACGACGGTATTTGTGTCGAGGCCGAAATCATTTCTGCTGTCGTAGATACCACCGCCATTAAAGCTAAAGTTTTTCACTACACCCATCAGCAATTGCATCCAATGTACCCCAGAACAACTCACCGTATCCTTGAATTGTAATACCTGACATCGCAGCATAACCTAAGAATACTGCGATGAACTAATGGCTGGTCAATACACACAAACAAACATGGCACTGCGCAGACGTACCAGCAGTCCAGCCCGCCAGTCATTCCACTTGGGTCGCTCAATCTTGAAAGTCTGCTCAAAGTCCTGCTTCTCGCCATAATTCTGTTGCGGTGGAGGATGACCCGGTTGCGGCGCGTAATTGTTGCCATACTGCGGAGGCTGTTGCGGATACGGCTGCTGTGGATAAGCCTGCCCAAATTGTTGTTGATTAGGATGTCCTCCATATCTCGGCTCCTCCATCTTGTAATAACTACTATTATTCTGCGGCCCGCCGCTGTAATAGCTGGCTGCTTCTCCTGGCTGTGCCATTGCTGTCTTGTCGTGTCTTCTCGTCCCTCTTCGACGAACGTGCGATCAACAAAAATTTGAGGAAGGGAAAAGGGAGCTACAACGAGCTTTCGGTTTGCGACAAAGAAGATGGTGCCACCATGCGTCATGGACTTGCCCGTTTGGTGACGCTGGTGGTGCAGCTTGCGCCGCAAGTGGCTGGTGTGCGGAGTCTGTGCGACCAATTAGACGGCGGAATTAGAAGTTGCGATCGTGGCGCTCTTTTTGGTGTCTAGCTTGGCAGCTCGGATCTAGCTTGGAGCTTGTCAAGGACCCGATATCCGGCCCGTTATTCTGAGGAATATGCAGTCGTAGCTCTTTGAAATGAAATGTTTTCTTTTTACGGTACGGGTTTGCTTGGTGAGCGATGCTGTTCTTGATGGATGGGCTTCGGAAAGGAATACAGTTTGGAGCAGAACATGCAAATTCAATAGCTATTAGACTGACTATTCCTCCCTATATCCCCGACGCAAAGAATAGCCAAGGCGTGCCAGTTCCGATTATCCATCGCATCAGCACCACCCTCCGCAAAGCCTTTGATACGCGCGTGCCGATCTTCCGTGAAGTGTTTCTCAGCGTGTACTGTATACCTACCGCGTTCATCCGACCGAGTGCTTCTCGAACACAGAACCGATCCGATGCCATCGTTCTCAGCAACGCACCTTAAGATTCAGCAGAGTGATGAAATGTAATGAGAACAGATGATAAAGAGTATGCTGCTATGAGAAAGAGACCGAGACGTTCGTATAAGCTCAGAGATCGCCTTAGTCATCTTACTCCTAGTCTTGTCAGTTACGCCGCGTCGCTGCGGATTTTACTAATGCGATGAGCAAGGGGAGGGATCGAATGGGGGAATCAAGAGGTTCTCGAAGTGGATGTTGTTTGGCATTTGGGAAATTTGTCGTGTGAAGGAATCGTTAGGGCTGGGGGCACATTCGAGGCCAGCATGCTTTCATGAGGGGCACTACAACGTTGAGCTTATGCTACTAGGGAAAGGAAGGACAGGGTGATTTTCAGTAGAGCATAACTGTGAATACAGCAGTCCCAGAAAAGAGATAACCAAAAGGAGGAGATAAATTGTTGGAGCAATGAGTGTTCCGATGTTTTTTTTGTGAATGCTTGCTGGTAATGTTTCTTTTGGAAAGCTAATTATTTACATGACTGGTATAAAACTGAAGGATATAACCATCGCGAACTCAATCAATCAATCGCTCAATCAGCCACATTTCCGAGAACGAAGAGAAGAATGCGGACCAGGAGTTAGTCTTGCGCGTCTGAGTAACATGATGTTGATAGATGTACGCTGCGCTGGATGCACCCGGCCTTCTTTTTCCCAATGACAACTTTTCTTAATAATCCTAGGCTGAGGGTCTGAGGAGAGTCTTTAGTGGATGACGTAGGTGAGCTGGGGAAGTCGCTCATAACCAGCCGATTTGATCACTGACCAAAGTATCTTTTCCGCACACGGAGTTTCTTCAACTCGATAACTTGAAAGCCAATTTTAAGGTGAGGTCTTGGGTGGTGACATAAGCTGTAGGCTCAAGACGCCATTTCATACCTGATTTAAGTACCTTTAATCCTTTGACATTGCCGCCCGGATCCCGCCCTCGCTGAACTCACTAGTCAATCATATACTAAACCCTTCACGATTCTGCTTTTCCTCAATTTCAACCACATCTATGCCGATATCCGCCTATTGAGCCTCAGCTTCCCCTCAATATCCAAAACCTGCTCCATCGCATCCATCGGCCTACTGCTAAACGACTCGATTCTCGCCGACGATGGCCGTCTCGGCGTCCACTCCGCATGTGGTTCCCACGGCGGCGTCGAAAAGCAAGGCGTTTCAGACGTGACGCGAATTGCCGACGGGATACTATGATCGTTCGTAACCGTTTCGACCAAGCTATTTAGAATCGAAAATTCCAGTCGCAGTTTAATGCAATATACAGCAGGTTTGAGGGTAGCTTGGATGAAGTAGTTTAGACCGATGAAGGAAAGAACGACGATGGCGATGTTGAGTAGAATCATGAGCACGTTTATCCAGAGGAGATGACGCATGACTGAGTTGGAGGATTTGTTGTGGTGGCCTAGGATGGCGCTTGATTCGAGGTATTTGCGTGTTTGGTGGACGTAGAGGCCCGAGAGAATCGTTTCTTGGATGAAGAAGGTAATTACTTGGAGGCGGTCCAGTATTAGGTTTGGACGTAATAGGCGGATGATGCCGTATATGACTGTTGGAAGCATTACACATAGTGCAGTGGCTATGATCATGCCGAGGACCCAGCGGAGATGAATGTAGTTGTCCATGAGGAGGTGCAGCTGCGAGTAGAGCACAAGACTCTGTCCTAATACCATTATAGCCCATGATAGATAGATTGGTGGGACGGTGACCCAAAGATTAGACACGACTCCAAAATCGAGCAAAACGCCGTTGAACAGTTGGCATAGCATCGAACCCCAGCAGCTCATCAAGCAGCTCCAGAAATAAAGCCCTTTTCTTTTGCGGAATGACCATAATAGTCGAATATTCAATTCGATGCCAACATACCATGTTATCCCTATGAAGGAAGCTATGGTTGTTGCAATGGGGAGGTTGAATTTGAGCAAGTCGAACGGCGTCATGTTGGGAATGAGGGGAAAAGCGATCAAAGGTCTGCCATCTTGCGTTATTGTATTTCGTACGGTCTCCGCGGCTGTTTGTCCGTTACCCCACGAACTGAGGTTCCCATATCCCAACCTAATGGCGAGAAGCTGCTCGCGTCTAAAGAACAAAGATACATCCACAGTGCGAGGCGTAGGGACTAGCCTAGTCCGGTTGCGCTATGCCGAGTTGGGCCTTGTTGATGCATGCTAACATATTAGTGAGGGTTCTCTAAATATTTGTAGTTCAGCTTATTCCTGCCACACCTCTGCAGTCAATGATCTTCCCTCTACTATCCGTTTCTCGGACATTTTGTCATACCAGGTGAGTTGTTGTCCGCATCCGTATATCTGCGCGGTGTGAATCATATGCTTGGAACTTCTGTGCTCCTGCCCAATCTCCTCTAGACCGAGAAACATCAGCGGGAGACGTAGACATCGTGTCTGCAATATGTAGCACTAAAGCTCTCCAAAATTAGATGACAGGATAGGAGCTGGTTTCCCGTCTTGTATCATTTATCGTGGTTGCTGTGCGACATCGGCTCTTCATACGGTTGAAGGGCGTTTTCGCATTCAGCGCATTATGAACAATTTAGTTACTGTGGATATAATCGTTAAAAGAGAATACTTTGAGTACCTGGTTTGTGTAATATTGTCAACAGTTGAGGAAGAGTTTTCCGGTCAAGCCAGTTGCTTTGAGAGTACTGATAATTATAGGAACACCTAGATGTGACCTCATGCCGATCAAGGTGCCAAAAAGTCGTAAAGAAGCTCGTTAATCTAGTGGCAAGATGGTTGCTACGGATTTTGGGCATTTGGCTGAAAAGAGGTATGATGTAGCACTTTGCCCTCAGGCATAATCTTTAAATTCTTAACCCCGCCTTCTGTCTAATTAAGATCGGGCAGGTCAATGCTTACGATGTGCAATTCATTCACAGATAAATTAGAAGTATAGGGGTATCATTATCAGGCCTGAAAGATCCAAGATGTCTGCTGTAGAAGAAGAAATTTATTATGATAGAGTCTCAATAGGCTCAAACGGCTCACACCCATCATCGCAATTCCGGCATTGAAGATTTGCAGTATGTTTCTTTACATCAGCGGCTGAAGGTCTCTCTACCGCAGATTGATGAATCATTCTCGGCAGTAAAATAAAGAATTCGGCTTGGAATCTGCCGAAGTCGTAGCCCAGATACTGACGGTCAACAAGTGTGCTGTGAACCCGTTGATACCAAGCTTTGATATTGTCAATATCTGTATTGAAGGAATTTCCCATGTGCTTATTGGACCCGGGTTGTCTTTGTAGCTTTTCCCGTTCATTCCTGTCAGGCGAAGCGAGTAGTGTAGCAAGCATCTCCATAAAAACGCATCCAAGAGAGAAGATATCCGCACTCATGCCTCTCCTGACCTGAAGAAAGACTTCTGGTGCTGCATAAAGGCGCGTAAAGAGTGTGGGCGAATCAGTTTCTGAGTCCTCCGCGGACTTGTATGCCCGAGCTATACCGAAATCTGCAATGTAGATTCGGTAACTGAACTCGCTGATTTGACGGACGAGAAGATTCTGTGGCTTGATGTCCTTGTGTTTGACGTTTTTGCTATGGATAAAACAAAGCCCATTGGCGAGACAGCCGAAGAAAACAATTAAAGCACGTCTTCGAGGCTGATGCAACTTCACGTTCATATGTGTATTTCCCGGGGTGACATCAGAGCAAAAGTGCCCAACTCCATGATGGTCCTGAAGGATTGTTCTCGAGTCAGACTCCAGAATATCATCCATGAACTCTGCGAGGTTCCACTGTGCTACCGGATACAACAGGATAGCCAAATCATTTCGCAGTGTATAAGTACCGACTACCCGGATGATATGCATATGTGGGAGTCTTAGTATATTTTCAACTTCGGAGATCGCAGCTTCTTTCGTCAATCTCCTATTGCATCGAATCCTCTTTCGAGCAAGCCAAACACCCTGACACCTCACACTGTCCACGATCGCAGTCGAACTCGATCCAAGGACATGTTCTACTTTGAGTGGTATTTCTTCTTCGGTGTCGTATTCGACATGTTGGCCTTTTCCAGACCAGTCGAACTCGTCTTTCGGACCCGTTAAGATACCTCGCGTGCCTAAAACCTTCAGCCACTGGCTCTGTGACTGATAGCCTTGCGATATCGTCTCGTGCTTCTTCAAGGCCTTTCCAGGCGAGTGTTGGTACGCTGATGGTTCATCAGGTACATTGTGAATGATCTCGCGAACAGACCCCATACTCAGTTTATTATTTGCTTCACAGAGATCGTTGGTGAAGGGCACCCCAGGGGATTCGTCTCGTGGAGAACGGGGTGTAGAAGTCGTTTTTGGGGCCATGTCACACCAGGTAGGCCTTGAAGGAGTTGCAACATGATCGAGCGGGTAAGTTTCGAAATGTTCGTTGTGTAGAACATGATACGGGGGTGACGAGGCCGTGACGCTGGCGGAATTGGAAGGGTTAAGGTTTGTGGAAATTGGTCCGTTTGGGAAATTTGCAGTAATGCTTCGACTGGAAGTTCTTCCCTCTTCAATTGAGTAACTCATTTCAAAGTCCAGCATGACTGCCTAGAACTCTTTAGTTGCCTCAAGGCACTCTGACGGAAGCTAATAAAATGAAATCAAAAACCGGAGTGTTCATGTAGGGAAAATCTTTACATTCTGGAGGTTTCGAGTTTTACATAAGTTCTCTGGCTATTCTCCTCGCTCGTCTCCCCTCCCTTCGGGACAGGGATACGGATGGAGATTGTATGCAAGCCACTCCCAGGATAGATGCCACATCACTTTCCTGTCCACTCGCCGGTGCCAGTAGCCGCGCATCTTTCTGCTAATGTCTTAAAGTGCCCAAGCTTTGTGATCAGTGCTCACCACACTCGTATGTAGTTCAGTCCCTGCCACCTCTGCTTCCCTTCCTTCGGCCTCTTCTGTCCACACAGCGCCTGCCCACGGCCTTGCTGGGCATGCATGTCAATGGCCCAGCACCAACGGCCGGTGACACATCTCCCGAGGCTGAGAAATCTCTATACTAGAACGAGATAGTACGACATGTTGAGAATAAGGGAACAATTCCAGTTCTAATTGGCGGGCGCCCCGCTGTTCATGGCCGCCACTGATGATAGGTCCAGTGTTGATGGATTACGATTGCGATGCGTACAGGGCGTGAATCAACGAAGCTTCATGACGGGAAGGCTTGAAATGGCTTCAAAGCAGAGCGGTAATTTCGCAAGCAATTCTGGTCAATGGTAACCAGATATCGTGCATCAGCATAGAGGGCGAAAATAAGAGTAATTTTCGTAGGAGACCGTGATTCAATTGGGTTTGAAGCGATTTTGTTTTCTGAGAAATTTCACGAAGCCCTGCCAAGTCAGCTTCACTACTGTATGGCTGGTCACCACCGCTGTCAGCTGTATCAATACTCAGCAAATACGGCTTCGAGGGCCAAGAATTGGTACTCAGTGCTCGGAAGATGTTCTGTAACATTACTGGATAACGTTGGAAAGACTTTGAAGCAATTTGAAGCGATTTGACGCACATGTAGAAGCATGCTCAGCCTGGTCCGCTGCGCACAGACCCAATGAAACAACATCTGCGTTGCTCGCAGATCATTCCTTCCTAACCTGCCCAAGTGAGATTTTTCATGCACCTAGGTACTACTTGCATAACGTATTCCGCTATTGTCAGCGAAGTCAAGCACACGTAGATCAGCGGACCTCAGTATGAGGCAACAATTTGTAGGGAAGGGTTATCATACTCTTGGATTGTTGCAGTTGCAGTAGCAACAGTAGCAGCAGAACCAATGAAACAACCATAGCATAGAGGGCATTTGTATAGGACAGTACTTGTCTTTCTACAATGTACATACGTTCTAGTAAAAGAATTCGATCGAAAGAGTGGTGCCGAATCCGCACGGGGGGTTGTGCAGGTGGCGGTTTTATCTCATGTAGATCATATCACTCGGATCTCATCTCATTTTCATCTCACTTCCAAACGGAATATGAACGAAACCTTAGTATCGAAAAGCCCTTTAGGTATATCTGCATAAAGCATTCAATTGCGCTATTCTTGCATGCATAAAAGGGTATTATAAAGCACACTATTCCGACTTTTAGCTGATCCCGCACTCATTCATAGCCTTGCCTCTTACTGATACAGATGCACTCATTATTCCGTAAAATCATTGGCGACCCACAAAAAAACCTGATCATAACAGAGCTCCAGAGCCCCCACAGAAATCAACGCTTCTTTGGCTTTGGGCTCTTTGACACCCTTGGACTCTTCGGTACCAGATTCTCGCCCTGTGCTTTCATCCTATCGAGAGCACCTTGGACTTGCTTTTGCTTCTTGGCAACCTGCTGAGAGCGTTGTTCAATCTCATTCTCGAATTCTTCCGCTATTTTGCGTTTGTGCTGTCTTGCTGCCTTATTCTTCTGAAGGAGTTCGCTGAACTGGTCAAGGAACCAATCACCAGCCTCTTCCCACTCTGCTGTAGGCAAAGCCCTGAAGAACTCTTTTTGCTTCTGTGGTTCAAGGCTTTTTTTAACATAATTAAGGCGTTCATCAAGGGGCTTTTGCATCATCTCCTCAGTGAGAACAGGCGCCGTGGCTCGAGGGATGACATCGAAAGATTCATTCTTCAATTCATCATACTTCATGCCAAAGAGTATCTCCTTGTCATAATCTTCGACTGGCCCGATAACTGAATCCTGTGTCTGCTGTTCATCACGATGCTGATGAAATGAATCTTCGGGTTCTCTGGTGGCAGCGGATGCCTGCTTGGAATGGACTTGGGGAGGCAAATTGGCAATATTTGGTTCGCTATGTGAAATACTAGGCACTTGAGACGGTACAACCTGACTTTGGTTGATGTGTACCGAAGAATTTGGAACATGATCATGGTTGGCCTGGCAGTAAGTAAGGGGCTGGCTGGTAGACGGAGCGAGTAGATTGGTTGGGTAAGCTGCACCTCCCTGAATATTGTTATGATTATTCGAGCGCTGTTGCACTCGGAGACTCGCCCCAGTCTGGAAGATCGTCGACTTGAACCGCGGGGCATTATTGGCACTTGGTGGACGACGCAATGGCTCCAGAACAACTTGACTTGCCGGTGAAATTTTTGCTGCTAACTCTTGTGGAACAGAAACATGCTGTCCATGACCAACATTGTCAACACCATTCTTGTCGTCTTCGAGCTCATCGTGATCGAAATGTTCGTCTGGGCCAATACTAGTAGTCGGGTAAGAATCCCCATCGACAGGGGCAAAGCCGTTCCTCTCCCAATAATCTCGAACAATCCGCAAATGGGTGCTCGGGTGATGTTCATGAAGGTTCAGATATTCGTACATCTGCTGGACGTGCTCTTCACCAATCTCCGACTCCTCGTACCTACTCTCTTCGTCGTTTTGGTCCTCTGTTTGTTCTTCGTCCTCGACCGAATATTGAGGATCTCGGCGTAGTTGCTGCTGTTGAACCTCGCCATGGCCAAACCTCATATCAGATTGATGTACCGTGGTGTCGAGGCTTTCAGCATCCGTGTCATACTGGTCACGTTTCTGTGCACCGTGACCTCGACCAAGAGGTTCCTGCCTGGCTAGAAGATTCGCCTGACCTTCATTTCGGTGGCTTGCCAGACCAGATTGCTGCGACGGTGGCCTGTGGCTGAGAACAGTTCGCTTCATCGGCACCTTCGCATTCGCTCCGAGAGTCCTTCGTTCTGTTGGCGCTGTAGATTGTCCATTTTGTGGGCTGGCGGACCGGCCGCGGTGATGAACAAAGTTCTTCATTGGTCGTAGATAATACGACTTCCCTCATGCATTTAGCAGTAGCCTTGAACGGCTTTACTTGAGGCGATGAGGCGTAAGTGATCAGGCGGATGACGGACGAGAAGAGAATCTACACCCTCGAAATGGATAGCGCGTTATTGTTTATCGCTAACCCGTTACGGAATAGCTACATGGCCCCAGAACAGATTAGCGGCCGAATGACGCTATCTTATCTCCATTCACGCATCTTATTTCCATTCACCCCTCCAAGCTCCTTTGCGGTTCCATATGCGTGAGAATTTTTGCAATCAATTTGATATACCAATTTCCTATACACTCAATGGAGGAATGTTACCTCTACAAGCTCCCAAACGAGGTAGGCGAACTCCAAATGCACGCACTTCCAACGCTCATTGATCGCAACAGCTACTCCTTCATCTCCTCTCTCCGCTCCCGACGCCCGATTTGCTCCCTTTGACCGTACTCTCGCATCGCATATACACAATCATTCTGCGGATACTGCATACCCGCCTAGTAGAAGCCGCGGAATTGAATTCGCATTCCCTACTCCTCGAATGCTACCATCCGTCCGCAAAGCTCACTGAACCTTCATACATCTGTTCCTATCGCGGCACCGATGGCCTCTCGCTCTATCGCACACATTCAGAAGCGGAATATGTCAGAGCTGAGCGGCTTGGAGAGATGCGCAATATGTACTCGCGTTTTCGGCCACATCGGCAAGGGCAGGAGTCTGGTAGCAGGAGAGTAGTACGGCCTCCGGGCGATGTGCCAGGGAGCCGCACGTATGCGGGAACCTCGCGCGAGGACCTTAAAGGAGAGTCTGTTAGGCAGCTTGTTAATTTGGACGGTCATGAGTTGTTCACACAATTGGTGGCTCAGGCGAATCTAGTCAAGACTGGGCCGCGGCACGGGCTGTTTACTTGCTTTGTAGATATCGAACACGGGGTGCTAAGAGTTTGGAGGGAATGGCTAGGAAATATTTCCCAAAGAGATGGAAAAGGAAATGCCACCATACAACAGGAATTCGAGGAAGAACTCAGCAAAGGTAAGGAAGCTATACAGGAGGTATTGACAGAGAACGCAGATGTGAACGACGAGAGGATCCTTTGGGTAAGCCCGGCGAAGAATACGGGCATACGGTTCAACGTCAAAGAGAGGAAACTAAGACGAGATACACCCGTCTTGATAAGTGTTGACGAGGATTTACCAGTTAGCTACGAAATCGAATACGATGGTATGCTTACCGATCACTTCTACATGGTGTTTATGTACCATGCTAACTAGAAGTTCAGAGCTACTTATTCGCACGTCGCATCTCCTGCTCATGCTAGAGCAATCCCGTGTTCAAGAGGAGAGTACATCGGGCAAAGCTGTCGTATTTGGATCGTTCGGGTGATTCGAAAGAAGCTATTTCATCTATTCCATTCATGTCCGTGTAAAACGTTTTGCTATATAGTATATAGCTAGACTATTGAACACTCATCATTTCACAATGCGTTTGCCACTGTTGCATCAGGAACCGAGAACAAGTATACTAAGACTCTGTCATTCAACACAAGACAATAAAACGAAATCAGAACACCACTAAAACACGAGCACCAACAGTCCAGTCAAAACTACTTTATTTCATTTACAATTTTCACATACATTTAAAAAGAATACAAAGTATAACTCACTGTACGCCGTGTATCTCCGCACGTGGATTATCATTCTGAAATAACTGTGCTTATTTAGGACAATATTAATGAAAGGCAGAAAGGAAATGAAATCGGAGTGAAAAGAAAGTGGAAGAGATGGGCTGGAAATAGGGGTAAAAAAGTTATGGTTAAAGAGAGGATGATGTGGGAAGAGAAAAGAAACAAGTGACTGGGAAATATATGAAGAAAGCAAGTTTGAAGGAAGGAATAATTAAAAGAATGGAGAGGTACTAGGGGAAATTTGGAAGGAAAGGACAGGATGGGGATATAAGAAAGAAAGATAGTAGACTAGTATAATGAGTGGAGGAAAGAAAAAGGGTAAGGATTGAATGAAAGTAAGAGAAAAAGAAGAATAAAGTAACCCCAAAAGACCAAATAAGAGTAATAAACATCCAAGTAACGACAGAAAGAAAGACACACAATCGATAACGACAGTAAAACTTAAGCAGGAAAAAATGGGTGACATCGAAAAAGACAGAAGAGAAGAGAAAATATTAAACAAACACTGAAGGAATGGCGACACCTCACCTTGGTGCCCACAGGGAAATGTACTCTTCGAGACGTCACGGCGTCTGTACTATCAAGCCATACCCGCCAAAGCAACCAGACCTGCACCAACAAGACCCCTCGCCGCATGATTCTTAGGAGCACCACCCGTGAAATCTGCCCTTGCTTGTAACGTCGGTAGTACATACATCTTCCCAGTCCCAGTAGGAGTAGTATACGACTTCTCACTAGGGGTTACCGGGTACTCCGGCGTCGGTGACGATGTAGGCGGGTACTCGGGCTTATACGATTCGTCTGGATACTCCGTCTCGGTAGGCGGAATAGCAGGATACTCCGAGAGAGTTGAGCTATGTACATGCGGTGTAGGTGTTTCATAAGGTACCGCGGGGTATTCGGTATGATCACCCAGCTTTGTACAATCCGATCCGGTGAAGGTGTACGGCTCGCATGTCTTGCATGGTTTCATTTCTGGCGGAACGGGAGTGGGCATAACACCGTCTTTGCAGTCTGGACAATGTGTTGTAGTTACTGTGATGAAGTGGGTGGGCTCGTAGGATATGCCTTCGGAGCTCATTTGGCAGATGTAGCACGGAAGGACGGAGGTTGGGGCGTCGTAGATTGGGCGCTTTAATGTACTGCAGGGGACGTATTTGGTTTCGATGTACTCAACAATGACGATTACTTCTACGCCGATAATGATTGGGCCGGACGGACAAGTTGGTGGTACTTCAGGTGTTGGTGTGTAGTCCCCTGGATGGCATGTACAGGGGCACGAGCATGGCTCCTCGGGGTCAGGCTTAGGATCAGGCTTGGGATCAGGATCAGGCTTTGGGTCATCCTTGGGCAAACAGGTACCGTCACCTTTTGGCTTTCCGCTTTCACACTTGCAGCTCAAGGAGCAGCCGTCGCCATTTTCAGTATTGCCGTCGTCGCATTCTTCGCCGAGCTCTTTGTCCCAGACGCCATCACCACACTTGGCAGGTGTGGCTCCACGTGAGAGAATGTATGGCAGGCCGACAATACCTTCGCCAAAAGATTTGGAGCCGACGCCAAGGACGCCGTCTGCGATTGCCAACGCTTGAAAGGCATTCACGCCCTCAGTCGGATACTCTGAGAACGCTTCGTGAACACTGCAAGACCAGTCGGAGAGGGATGGATCATCCAGTGTGTCTATCGCAGGAGAAGTAGCTACCAATTTGACTTTATTGTAGCAGTCCAGATCGCCACGGACCTTGAAAGTTCCGAACTCGGAAAGCTGGTTTTTGTGAGAAAGTGCGGTTCATGTATTTCACACTGGGGGAACCTACAGCATCTACAGTGGTCGGGCCGGGGTCAGAATTCCAGTAGCATGATAGGGCAAAGTACAGCCCCGTCAGGTGAGTACCGGATGCGTCTTTTCCCGCTGCGGCAAATTTGAGAGAGTTTTCAATCAGAGTCTCGGCCTTGCCTGTGCCATAGTGGAATGTTGGATCAGTGCCTAGAATAATTAGCAGTCTGACCTAGGAGGCACACTTCAATAACTTGCCAATCAGGACTACATTGCCCGTCACAGCAGGACTCCAGACTGCTTTACTATCCTCGAAAAACTTGATCCTGCTCTGCGAACCGCAGGAAGGATCAGGGATGACAATAGCTTCGTACTTGCTGAAATCCTCTGTTTTCATAGCATTCCATTCTTCAAGAGTGACGGTCTTTGGGTTGAGACCTAGCGATTCGGCCTCATCATATTCCTTGTATTTGAGGGTATCTAAAAAGAGGACCTCGGCAGACACGGAGGCCGCCAGAGTGGCCATGAGGCCATGTGAGAATAGCTTCATGACGACGGCGAAGAGCTCTTGAGACAAAGAATGTGGAAACTAGAATTGAAAAAAAAGAGGACTATTATGATATAGTGAAGAAGTGAGCGTGGTTATTGAGATATACAACCAGATAATTTCCCCGCTTTAAATACTTGACAAGAACAATCTTTTCCCTAGAGTAGGATATACACAGCCACTGCTCCACGAGCATTCTCCCCGGAGATTGAATCATCGTAGGCATCAAACTGCCCGTATTCAGAGAGGCGATATTGATAGTAGAATATTGAACTGGCCTATCACTGGCAAAACCCATCTTAAGCTGAAGGTATTCCTCGCGATATGAAGTCGTATGTTTCTCCTAGCCATCTAGTTATTAAATAAGGAGGAACAGCCACCTGTTTCGGGTTAGCGAAATGAGTAGATTCAGAGCCGATGTGGAATATGATGTTTGGATACTGCAGGCGGAAGATCCCGTAACCCATTTCAGCTCCAGCTCAGCCCTATTGGGCGGATGCTGTTACGAGGCCAAGCTTTCTGGTAGGGTGACTGGGGTCGAATTGGAGGCTTAGAGCAGGTGACTAATGATACGATACGAAGGGTCTTTGCTAGATTTGCTGTGTAGACAAAATCGTGGCGGATGTGGCATTGTCGAGTCTCGCTGCCTACCAAAGTTGAACATACCATAGGCTAGGCCAAAACGCATGTTCATAACCCTGATTTTTGTCTGAAATGAAAATTCTGAAAAAACCAAGAACCCAAAGTGATTTTTCCTATGGTTGGATGTGTGGTTTACACAATCGGGGAAATTGATGTCGGCGATGACGCCCAGCCAACCAGCCATCTCTAGGCTGAGTGGAAACCGTACTTCCGAACACGCTGCTCAGCTGCAAGGTCAGAAGCATTTTCTAGAAGCCACCTGGAGTCGAAAAGTCTAGCAATACGCGAAGATGAAACAGATGAATAGGTCAGAAGGGACCAAAGTGTTTAGTAGCAAGACTAACTTGAAGGAAAGATAAATATAGACACTAAGTGAGAAGAGAAACAAGTTTGCTGCGGTGATTCGATGGATACTAAACCATTTTGCCAACGTTTCGTTGGCTCAGAACATGGCGCTTTCTCGGCTTGAGCTTGCTTAGGGTCTATATGGCATGAATGGTGCAGTGCGTGGGTTTGGAAGAGGTGCTCGCGCAACATTCGCGTAGTCGGCTCACGATTTCCGCAGCTTGAACCCATTCCGTAACTATGCGGCGAAGACGAGACGAAAGCAATGACCATATGGTGACAATGAAGCGGGAGCAATGACTATATGGTGAAGGTGCGGTGAGAGCATTGAACATGTGGTGATGGAGGTATGGTAAGAGTGAGAATTATGTGGTGAAGGTGAAGTGAAAGCACGTCCCCAGACTTGGCGCGATCCGATTAACCACCAAAAAGTTGAAGCTACCACCCCAACCCCAAGCTCACAACCTCATACCATCACCCCCCGGCGCACCACCTCGAATCTCCTACAATCGAGCTTTCAATCCGTGCCGTGCGCCCCAAAAACACATCATGGCCGCCCAAGCCGAAATCGAAGACCCCCTCTACAACCTCCGCCTCGCCATCAAAGCCTCCACTCAGCCCATCCTTTGCACATCCGCGACCCCGACCCCAGCAGACACCGTCACCGAGCTCGCGCAGGCAACGCACATAAGCTTCAACATCGATGGCCAGCACCGCACCTTCGACATTACATCCGCGACGCGCTTTGCGCCAGACAACAAGGCAATCGACCTACGCAGCTGCTACTTCGCCTGGCTGAACAAAGATGCGTCGGTGACGGATTACTTCGCCGCAGTGCAGGCGCTGAACGAGGAGTTGCCGTCTGGCGCAGGGGGATCAGTCCAGAGTTTGAGTTTTGCGCAGAAGATTGAATTAATTGCTTGGTTAAGCGGGGAGACGGAGAGTAGTGAGAGCATTGCGCCTATAGATGGCGGCGCTGCGACTGCAGCGGCAGGAGACGCGGCGGCAATTGCAAGTGGAAAAGGAGTCCCTGTGAACAAGCAGATGCATGCGACCGCCGGAGGCAAAATGGTAGACGCGCGATTACTAGAAATATACGATGGCGAGCGCAAAATGGGCGACCACAATACCGTACTTCGTGGAATGAAGCCTGTCGTAAGTCATATCCCATGTTCTAGACACAACCACAACAAAGGGGAAAACGATTCCCACATACTTATCCGCATCACCAGGACTTCGCCATCTTCCGCAAAACCGCCCAAACCTTCGTCCGCCGCAGCAACCCTCGCAGCAATGATCCCAACGCCCCCCCTCCACCCGGCACCCACTCCTCCTCCGTCGTAACCTCCCTCCAAAAGAAGCCCACGCGGCGCATCGAACCTATAATCCTCCTCTCCCCCTCCGCATCCTCCTTACTCCGCATGTCCAACATAAAATCCTTCCTCTCAGACGGCGTCTTCATCCCGCCCAACGCCACCGAAACCACATCAGCCAACCTCCTCCGCCTCCAACGCGTCCTGCCCTCCCTCTCCTCATCAAACATGTCCTTCTTCGTCGTCGACTCCACACAATCCTTCAAACCCGCTTACTGGCAACGCGTCGTCGCCATCTTCACAACAGGCCAAACGTGGCAATTCAAATCGTACAAGTACCAGAACCCCGCCGAGCTCTTTTCACATTACCCCGGTATCTATGTCGGGTGGCAGGGTGAAGAGAGCCCAGAGAATGTGACGAATTGGGGGAGGGGTGTTCTAAGTGTTAAGGTGGATAAGTGGACGGGGACGGAGAAGGGGAGGTGGAGGGATAGAGAGGTCGTGGAGCGTATCTGGGGCCGGATCGAGGAGGGGATGCGTAGGAATGGGTGGACGAAAGATGGTCCGGGGTTGGCGGGAGGGCAGCCTGGGAGGTAGGCAGTGCAGTAATGAAGGGCTACCATTCAGAATGCGAAGAGAGAAGGAAACACAGACGGTGAGTAGAATATAGAACGTTGTCCGTGCAAGACAAAAATTATTCCCCCGTCCGTTGGATCCACGAGACCCGGTGTTTGCGGCGTATTTTTTTTTTTCCTTTCTTGCTTGGAAGAATTCGAATTGGATTCGATGGACCGAATCCGACATGCGCTTTATTTACCATTACTTGCAAGTAGTGACGTAGACATGTATGTATGTATATACGTATGTATGTATTATAATACAACACCAACACCACATCATCTTCCTTTTTTCAATTTTTTTTTTCTTTGAGTTTTCACTTGGAAGAGCCGGGGCTGACGGCATGCGAAGCTGGACAGGTATCAGTCAGAGGGGAGAGAGCATCAATAAATGGTTTATTTGCATCAGTCATTACACTGAAAAACATACGTGGGAGGAATCAAAAATTATACAACATGAAGAATTCTTTCACGTGGTATCAAACATAGATCCAAACACCGAACACACATCCATGCACAAGTTCTTGAAACAAGCCCAAAGCCAAAAAAACCAAGTTTGTAGTGAAGAAAAGCCTTCATAATTCATTCATTATTTTTTTTGTTGATGTTGATTTGATTTACCTATGTGGGTAGCTGGTAGTAATGTAATAGGGAGGCTCTGTGGCTCTCTCCTTGTTCCTTATCTGAGATATCCCATTTATCCTAGTTCATATCGAGTCCAATTCCTGGTTCAAAACCCAAAGCCGTATGCCTATTAGTTGCCAAACAGATCCTTTTCTCGCAAAAATCCAAAAGCTCCCCCCATTGAATTTCACTTTTGACGCAATATTTACCATTCAAGCGGCTCCTTGATGACCTCTCCACGGTTTGTCTTCGGCAGTGCAGCAGCTTCAATCTTAACTGGACCTTTCCGGTGGCGGGCAAGGTAACCGCTTCCGTCGAGCCAGGGCCATACTTGAGTCCTCTTCGCCTCGTGCTTCTCAATCTTCTCAACGTTGCCCATGGTAAGACCAATGTCGTCGAGACCATTGACGAGACAGTGTTTCCTAAACTCCTCCACTTCGAACTTGGCGAGTTCATTGCCGGATGCGTCGCGGATGACCTGGTTGACGAGATCGACCTCGATTTCTTTACCTGCGCGGGCTTCCTCGGCAACACGCTCGAGAGTCGCTTGGTCGGTGATGCGGATGGGCAACATGCCGTTCTTGAAGGTGTTGTTGAAGAAGATGTCGCCAAAGGAGGGGGCAATGATACACTTGATACCAAAGTCAAGGAGGGCCCAAGGGGCGTGTTCACGACTCGAACCGCATCCAAAGTTAGGTCCGGTGCAGACAAGAATTTTGGACTTCCTATAGGGTTCCTTGTTGAGGACAAAGTTGGGGTCCTCCTCATCGGAGCCAGGAACGTACCGCCAGGCGTGGAATGCGGCGGTCCCAAGACCGGAACGTTTGATAGTTTTTAAGAATTGCTTGGGAATGATAGCATCGGTATCAATGTTGGCAATATCCATTGCGGCCGCAATACCGCGGAGAGTCTCAAACTTGGGCATACCGGCAGAAGCGCCTGCGGTGCTACCAGCGGCATGTGGCTCAGAGGGGTCAGCCGGAGCATCAATGATGCGCTCCAAGTCCTCATCGCTGCTAATGTCCTCCATATGAGCGTCAAGCTCAATCTTTGGTGATCCCTTGGCGGCAGATAGCGCAGGAGGTGCAATCTTTCGTACATCAGCGAGGTTTCCTACGATAGCGGCAGCAGCGGCCATGACGGGGGACATCAAATGAGTTCGGCCACCAGCACCCTGTCGTCCCTCGAAGTTTCGGTTCGAGGTGGATGCACAGCGCTCGCCAGGAGACAAGATATCAGGGTTCATGCCAAGGCACATGGAGCATCCAGCTTCCCTCCACTCGAACCCGGCATCGGAGAAGATCTTATCGAGACCCTCAGCTTCGGCCTGCTGTTTAACGAGACCCGATCCAGGGACGATCATAGCACGCTTGACGTTCGAAGCAATCTTCTTTCCTTCGACGACACGTGCCGCGGCTCGCAGGTCCTCGATACGGGCATTAGTACAAGATCCAATAAAGACTTTGTCAATCTGGATATCTTGCATGGGAGTTCCAGCAGTCAGGCCCATATATTTCAGGGCCCGCTTGCAAGCCTCCTTCTTGACCTCATCCTGAAAATCGTCGGGGCCGGGAACTACAGCTGTAATGGGGACAACGTCCTGGGGTGAAGTTCCCCATGAGACGGTGGGAGCAATGTCCTTGGTGTCAATGAAGACTTCCTGGTCCCATTTGGCATCCGGGTCGGATTTCAAGCTGAGCCAGTAATTTACGGCCTTCTTCCACTCTGGACTGTCCACCTTGGGTGCAAGGGGTCGTCCCTTCAGGTAGTCAATGGTTGTCTGGTCGGGTGCAACCATTCCAGCTCTGGCACCGCCCTCAATGGACATGTTGCAAATAGACATCCTGGCCTCCATACTCAACCCGCGAATTGCGGATCCGCAGAACTCGATGACTGCACCAGTTCCTCCGGCGGTTCCGATTTGCCCAATGACGTGGAGGACAATGTCTTTGCTGCTTACACCGGCAGGAAGCTCTCCGTCGACCTGAACTTTCATGTTCTTGCTCCTCTTGGTGATGAGGGTCTGGGTGGCGAGAACGTGCTCAACCTCACTGGTACCAATACCGAAGGCAAGAGCACCGAAAGCACCATGTGTAGAAGTGTGGCTATCACCGCAAACGACAGTGGTTCCGGGAAGAGTGAAACCCTGCTCAGGACCAATGATGTGGACGATACCTTGCCTCTTATCGTCGAGGCCAAAGTATGTGAGATCGAATGCCTTGACATTTCCTTCGAGGGTCACACATTGTGTCCGCGAGTCGGCTTCTTCAATGAATTTGTCGGTAGTGGTGAGGGTTTTTCTTGAGGAGGTGGGGATATTCTGTCGTGTATCAGTATTAATACCCGAAGGTGGCGGGTCGAATCATTGGTCTGGAAGGGCTGAAAATTGGACAGTTGGGGGAAGCATACATGGTCTACAGTGGCAAGAGTGCAGTCTGGTCTCCGCACTTTTCGGTTTGCATTTCTGAGGCCCTCAAAAGCTTGCTATGGGGGTATTGTTAGAGCCGGTCCATTTACGAAATTATTTCAGCTCGGGTAGTGTTTTGCTTACTGGTGATGTCACCTCGTGAACGAGATGCCTGTCTGGGCAGTTGTCAGTAAGGAACAGGAAGGCGACACAAGGAAAAAGTGACCCACCGATGTAAAGGAGAACGGTTCCGTCGTCCTTCTCATCAACGATGTGGTCCTCGAAGACCTTGTCGTACAGGGTCTGTGGCGGTTTCACAGCAGACGGCATGGCGTTTTCTGTGCAGCCTGCTCTAACTGGGGAAGGTGAAAACCAATTGAGGAAAAGTTGCACGGCGCTGAAGAGGGGTTTAAAAAAAAGAAAGAAAGCACAAGCGGGAGGAAGGAATTTCTTTTTTTTTTCGGTGACGGGGCACTTAATGCTTATATGGGCAGTGCGGTGGAACTGGAACCGTAGAAAGGCGAGAATGGAACAAAAAGGTCTTGCCGATGTTCGGAGAGGGGGGGCGTTGCGGGCATTGCGGGCACCGCCGCATCGAATCACGGCGCCGCTGATGACGGCTTCCGCCTCGGCTAGCTGGGATGGCGACTGAATAGAGGCCTAGCACTGTACAGGTAGGATTGGAGTCGAAGATACAGAGGTCACGGCACAGCTACGGCTGCTTTATCTCGCAGATGGAGTAGATGAGCAGACGCCTTGCCGCAGAGTGGCGCCAAAGCATTGGAGGAGGCAGCAGAGCAAGCAGCCAGCCTCTGGGACAAGATAGCACAATGGCAGTTGCAGTTGCAGTTGCAGTTGCGGTTGCAGTCGCAGTAACAATTCAGCTCGACATATCTGCAGGGGATGACGTTCGAGAGTGGCCACTCCAGCCATGTCTGTGGATGTCCATAGGGTTGCTGCCGACTGCGCTCTCGGGGGCTCGGTGGCATGGTGGGCTCGGTGGCTTAGGTAGCTCATGACAGTTTTGTGCCCCGCGTTCGCTGCCCCGCCGATAGCCTTGAGCTCTGTGATTCTCTCTCCTGTGTAGTCGCTGCAGCCAGTCAGCGTCAATTGCCTCGTCTCCGATTCGTCTCCATTTCATACAACCCCTCCAACTCTACAACTCCAAACTGCCTGCACATGCCTGTCCCTGCCTGCTCATGCCTGGCCTGGCCTATACCGAGTCCGATATTTGCCAGATGATGCGCATCCCCAACCACCCTTTTCAATGCCGCCCCGGGCCTACTGACTACCGACATGCGCGCGTCTACCTCTGCACTCCATCGTGGCTTGGTGCAACTACCTGCGTGATATGGTAGCACCAACAGCGTACTCGTACGTGCATGCATTATCGATCCGTATGCTGCACGCTTGCATCTTCACTGTAGGTCCACGCGTCCAAATGCCAATTCCATATCCGTGTTGACGACATTGTCCACATCAATGTCGTCCGCCTGCCCTGTCCCGTGATTTCGTGCATATGTGCCCGCGCACAGCATGGCTGTCGTGCGTCCCACTGTTGAATAGAATCGCACGTTTCCCTTTTCCGATCTGTCTGCAAACTTCTGAAAATAGCATGCACATGGCTGCAAACTACTAGTGATTCCCGCCTGCAGAATCGTCCAAGCCGAATCCAGGTCTCTACCCTCCAATTCCTTCCCCTCATTCCCCTCCTCTCCATCCTTTCCGCTACCGTAGCTTCCCCGTTCCTTCGCTCGTGCTTCGTCACCAATTATCAGCCGAGAATATGAGCAGCGCCATTCGATGCCGGACAAGGAGCCCCAGCACTCCAATTGCAGTTTGGAATGCAAGCACTCCTAGCGCTAATCGGTCTTCGCGCATCGGCCCAAACCACACCAACCACAAGTTGATCAGAGTAAAGTTCGACGACGATCTCACCTGCCCGTTCTTCTCATCCACCTCGACATCCAACATCCGAAGCCGGTGCAGTAACTTGAGGCTCTCCGCTATCGGTCCAGGTAGCTCTCGTTTGAATTCAACGCGTGATGGTTCTAGCAGGCCCGTCCGTGCATTCAAGTGCGGTAGCCGATGTCGGGGACATGGTACGATATGGAACAATTGAGGAGCGGAATAAACAAAGTTGAATGCCTGGGGCAAGAGCAGTAGAATCAGTGTCTTACTGAAATGCCCAAGGATTCCATCCACCGCGAAGACCATGCCTGCAAAGTAGCAGTACGTGTCGCCCACAAACACTTTGGCTGGGTACCAATTGTGCATCAGAAGAGCGACGGATACGCCAATGAATGGTAGCAAAAGGTACAGTGAAAACAAATGAGAATCCGTTGCAGGATGAGGATACGGCGTGAATGGGGACAGGTAGAGAACATCGTTGACAACGATCAGACCTGCAATGACTAACGATTGGGCCACTTCAATGCCGTTGATACCGGCAAGTATATTGATGCTGTTTGACGAGAATATGGACATAAGCGCCATGTAGACGTAGTAGATCCAGCCTACGGTAGATTGTTAGCTTCTTCCCAAAGCATACTAACTCGCTGCAAGCGCTCCTCATACCAAGATCAAATAGCTCGCCGAGATACGGCCTCAGTGGTATAGGAACGACCATCTGGGTTACTCCAAAGTCTACAAAATACACTACGAGCATGGGAATGGCGGCAACGGCCGGGATAAGCACCTTGTGTCGCCATCGAATGTCGAAGAGATCATCGCCAATTCCCAATAGGACTATGCACTGCAGCGAGAGGATTGCCGAAAGATAAGATGCGAGCTACAATTTGGTCAGCAGCTGACACTTCTCCAGCAGCTGGGGGTTTGTAGGCATACCTTGTTGTGCGGAAATCGGTGCAGCAACCTTCCCGTCTCGACTTCCTCGAGCTCTCTCATTACATCACGGTTGCCGCCGCCCGATGTCGCGGCGACAATATCTTTGTAAAAGGGCCAAGGAATGAATATTACAAGAACAAACAGGTAGACCATGGCGCAGACAGCACCCATGGTTTCTGGGCTGGAGGTCATGTGAGCACGCGTAAAAGAGCCAACCGGTTTGGGTCGAGGCCAGATGGACATACATTTCCGTCTTTTTTAGCTTACACAAGTCTTTTCCCTTGAAGCCCCGTCGCATGAATGCATTTCCAAGCCATCGTATTAATGCATAGCAGAACGAAAAGGACAGGCCGCTGAAGGCGATGGACGCGATGAGTGGTTCGCCATCGCCCTGGAAGGTGTTGAAGAGAATGCCAATGCAGGCCAGGGACAGGGAGAGGAGAGAGTATGTCTCGGTGGAGGTGAGAGTTGCCGACATAGTAATGGTGTTGGTTGGCGTGGGGTGCGGTTTCCCCACACTCGGATGCAGATGCGGATATTGGGGGGATGTCTTGGTGGTTGCAGTTGGGGAAGGCGCGATGTTACCCGATCAGTCAAGACAACGGAATTTTGCTCGGAGGCGCATGGAACCTAGGCGAGTAATTGTTGAAGATGATGAACAAGATGTCTAGGCGAATGGAAGGGGCGTTGCAGAGGTATTGAAGATGCGGTATATATGGGGTATTCTGTGACAACAGCAGGCCGTTGGAGAAATTTTGGAGAACAATAATTAATTGTACATGGAGGAGCAAAGCAAAGGAGAGACGTGGCGCGCACAGAGAAGGACGAGAAGAAGAAGGATCAATCAAAAACGAAGGGGAAGGGAAAGAGCGCGCGGCCGTGTCTGTGCTTCCTTGGTGCCGCTGGCGTTGGCGTTATCGTTGTCGTTGTCGTTGTCGTTGTCGTTGTCGAGGTGAAAGCCAGCTCGAGGACAGAACAACAGAACAGTGACAGGCAGGTTGCGTTTCGGATTTCACAGCCCAAAGGGTAACGTCCAGGTGGCAGTTCGTCAGCCCTGGCGCGGCTCTGTACCGCTGTACCGTGTTTAGTGTTTCTTCTCGCCTCTCCCCAAAACTAACCCCAAACGAGAGAAGGGCAGCAGGAGCATTGGCAACAATAATAATGGATCCCAACCAGCTGCCCCAGCCCTCGCAGCAACAGCATCATCAGCACGGCCAGCCTGATCCTATCCAGCTCAATCTCGACGCCGTTACACGCAGACTTGTCCGCCCGGGCTTCCTCTCCAACTTGACGCCGTCCCGCTTGCCCTCGCAGGCTGCCACCTGTAGCGATTCGTCGCTCAGCCCCACCCGCGACGAAGCCCGCAATAGTCGTCTCTTTGAGCCCTCTGGTCCCTCTGGCCCCTCTGGCCCGCCCTCGCACCATCGCCACTCTCATCTCAACCCCAACTTTACCGTCCCGCTTGAAGATGTGCTCGAGCAGGCTGACCTCGTCTCGCCGCTAATCCAGGAGCCCTGTGCCGACGGAAGCCCGCCCAGCCTTGATCTGCGCCTCCAGCAACACCTCGAATCCCACTTTGTCACTGCCCACACGGCCTATGCCAAAATGGCCTCAGAGCGCAACTTTCAGCCCTTCTCTACCGGCCATCAGGATCTGGTCCTTGCCGTTGACTTCAATTACTTTGGCACCCGCATGGTCACCGCAAGCTCCGACCACCGCCTCAAGGTTTGGGACAAAAAGGACGACTCCTGGGCCCTCGTCGAGAGTTGGAAGGCACATGATGCTGAAATTGTCGATGTGAGTCCCCTGTCTTTCTTTACCCCAGGTGTCTGAAGCACTTTTCTGGTTATATGGCCCTGGCATGTGCATGGACGGTGGCAACTGCTCGCTTCCTTTCCATCTCTTATCCTTATCCTAACCCTTGCCAGGTCAAATGGAATGGCCCGTTCATGGGCGAGGTCATTGGCAGCATTGGCGAAGATGGTCGCTGCAAGCTCTGGCAAGAGGACGTCACCGAGGTGCCCATGTCGGGCAATCGCTTCAAATTGATCACCAATCTTGTCTCGCAGACAAGCTCGCCATTCATGTCCCTAGACTTCAAGAATATCATGCAAGAGACCTGGCTTGCTCTCATCACTCGCGATGGCTATCTCACCGTCTACGAACCTCTAGATCAGAGCAGCCTCAATGAATGGACCGTTCTCGCAGAGCAATGGGTGTGTGGTGAGAACCCACCAGAGCGCCAGGAGGAAGTTGGGTTCAAGGTAGTCTTTCACAAGGAAAAACTGCCGTGCTGGACAGCAATCATGGCTGGCTTGGATCGCAAATCACTATCCCTCGCTGTTGCAGCTATGAAGGATGTCCTTGTGTTCAGAACCGATAAGGCGAAACGCTTCTTCCTCGTAGCGAAGCTGAAAGGCGCTCGTCAAATCATCCGCGATCTCGCATGGGCGAACGGCTCCATGAGAGGTTACGACGTCATTGCAACAGCCAGCAAGGACGGCGCGATCCGCATATATGAGCTCTCCACCCCTCGCGCGGACAAGTCGTCAACGGGTGCACACCCAACCTCCTCCATCACTGATTCCGTGTCTTCCCCTCGACCTGGACCTCGGAAGAACGCACCATCCGGTATAGGGGCGGGGCTGGCTGGAGCTTCGAAGGCACCCGATCATTCTCATGAAAATGAGCAGAACCCAGGCCGCATTCGACAAGCAGCAAAGTTGGTAGATGAACTTACGAACCATCATGGTGCAGTCTGGCGAGTCACTTTCTCGCAGATGGGTATGTGGCTATTCTCCGCTTTCTGTCACCTCATATACACTAATCAGGTCATCAGGTGATCTTCTTGTATCAACCGGAGATGATGCATCTATTCGGACTTGGAAAAAGGCTGTCAACGGGCATTGGGCCGAGTATGCCGAGATTGAAACAGCCCGAGAGAGCTAAGACTTCCTAGAACTGGCTTGGGTGGTTTCGGGACTTTTTGGCATGGTGTTCTGGGTTACGGGGTTGTCCTATTAAGAGGTTTACAGCGGCGGCGTTTAGGCATGCAGTTGTGGCTGACACTGAACATTAGAGTCGCTTTACATTACAGATACCCTTCGGACAGCTGTCAGCATATGAAGTGCTAGGCTGTCGCTTTTGTAAGGAAGATTATTACATCAATCCTAGTTTGCATACATGCCATGGCATTGCAACCGTGAAATTCAGTGTGAATTTTTGCAAATTTCTTTTCAGAAATGAAAGAAGAGAGGGGAAAAGAGGAATCTGGAGCACCCCACGTTTCTTTTCCTCATAACCCAAGTGTTGTTGGTTGGCCACCTTGCTGTACTCCATTTTCGCATTCCGCAGGCCAACCAACCATCATCTGGCCAGCCACGGCACATTCCAATGTGGGTGACGTTCCTTCCCCAGCGCGAAAATATGTCATCACAAATTTCTTAGTCAAATGCCCGCTTGTTTTCGTGGGCGAGCATTCTCTCATACCTCCCTCAACTTCCATTCAGCCAGAGCTTATCACGACTTTACTTTGTCGTCAGGGCTCCCAAGATATTCCTAAACATACCAATGGCGGACCCAATGGCATTCCCGGTCAACAAGAGATACGCCATGATATTTCAGTGTGAATCTCCAACCGACGAATTGTTTACAACTGAGTTCCTTGAGCCCAAAACTGGTCAGCTTTCTCCCAGCAATGTTTCCATCGCGAGCTTCCACACGCCTGAGACTCTAGATGAAGCGCTAGAACTCCCTAGAAGCCCTACGAAAACTGAAATGCACCGTGCCAAGCACGTTACTCAGGCACGGCAATCAGTAACCCGCGCTCCATCGACTGAGTGCTACCTTGAAGTCAATCGGGCACCGCCAACCACCCCGAAGAAAGAGCCAAAGAGTCGAAAGATCAGCCCCACTGTTATCTATACCGATGCAACGGATACCCAACCTTCTTTCGAAAGCGATGCCTTCGCGGTCGAAATGCCAACAACGCGTGAGCCTGTCATTGAGTCACCCGTATACCGAGCTAAGCTCCCCTCCCCGTCCCGAGCCCAAGTTGAAGCGTATCGAACGTATAGGGAAAAAGCTCAGCAGGTCCGTGAGAGCAATAATAGTCAAGGGGTGAGGGTTCCGTCCAAGATCCTTTCGTACGACTACGCATGTACGCAACATCCAAATCAACCAAAAACAGTAGAGCTGGAAGTGAGTCCACCGGAAAGCCCAAACACACCAGCTGGGTCGTTCCCTGATAGCCCTCCAATTCCTCAGGAAGAATCGTGGTCAGATTCGAAGCATTCGTCACCAATTCGTTTAGTTCCCCGAGGGCCGAGAGCTATGAGCGACTCCAACCATATCACTATAGCTCGCAAGCCTGTCGCTACCCGGAATGCTACTACGACCGCAACCACCACTCGCTCTCGCTATCAGCGCGAATTCGACACCCTGACTCTAAGATCGACACAGTCTTCCCCGTCACCATCTCCAATTGGTACTCCTAAGATAATCAAAGTACGACTTAGGCCTAGAGTTCAGGATGTAGAACGTGTCCAGAAGGAGAGTTGGTGGGGTCTGTACAACCGTACGCCACCAGCTTCATCTGGGGAAAACTCCCGCGCAGCAAGCCCAGTAAAAGTGATGCCAAACTTTGCAAATAGCAACCCATCAACTGGCGACTCCATCTTCGGATATCCCAGCCAGGACATCACCGGAACCTTGGCCGGCGCATCGTGCCCTGCTAGTAAGGAGAAATCCAATGAAAAGGCAAAGGCGCCACCAAAGAAACCTTCTACAAAACGCTCTCAAACCTCTCGTTGGGCATGGCTCCGACCTACCGGCCCTCGTATCACCAAACCTACCTCCCAATCCAAAATCTCTCCTACAGCTACCGCTACTAGAGCGTCAACCTACATCGATCCTTTCCTCCTACACTCCAGCCCCATAGCCACGAAACCTAGCACACCTGCACCTTCCATACCAACTGAATCCAGTTCTGCTTCCACTAAGAAGGCCGTTCGCGTTGTGCCGGCTGAATTTTCCCCCCCTCCCACTCCCCCTCCTACTCACCCTCTCCCTGCCCCTCCTTCGTCCAAGACCAAGACCCTGCCTCCTCTCCAGATTCTGCATAAACCAGCATCTTCCCGTAACTCTACTTCTACCACGACTACTAACTCAACTCACGTACCTCACTCCAAATCCAAAGGCAAATTCGAAACCGGCTTCGCTCAGATCTCAAGTCTCACTTCTCTCATCGTACGCTTCTGCTTTCTGATCTACGCGCTTGTAGGCTTGTACTTTGTGCTCGATGCTGTACGGGAAGTGGTGTATATTTTGGGCACCCCGATTCGGTTTGTGAGAATGGCTTTTTGGTGGATGTGGTTGGGGGTTGAGTATGTGGGTGTTTGTTTGTGTAAGGCGTGGGAGAGGTATGGGGTTGAGGTTGTGGGGAGGGGGATTTGGAGGTGGAGGGGGTGGTGAGTTCGAAAGTCAAGGTAGTAGTGGGAGGGTAGGATATCGGGTTTGGGTTGGTTTGCAATGTTGTGATAGGTTGTTTTTGACTGAAGTTGTTTGTGTTCTTGAGTTCGAGATTCTTTCTTTTTTCGTGCTCTTTTAGTTTTCTTTTTATTTTGCACTGTTACTGTTTGGTATCCCACTCGTTCATATCTTTATTCTGACTCGACTCCACTCGACTCATCTAATCTGATATTATCTGCTCTGTTTTGACTTATGGCTATGCCATGCCACATCACATCACATCTAGTGTGCCGCCCCGGCCTCATCTCTCTCATTTATATCTTACCTTCTGATTCTGACACTAAGTCTAACCCTGTATTACTAACAATAAACTTTGTTTCATTGTACCGCTTCACCGGAGTTTTTAGTGTTGTTGCGGACATTTTGCATTTTTGTACTCATCTCCAGCATGGAAGCCTAGATTTCACTCGCTACTCATTTTTTTTTTGGAGCGGCGGCGAAGGTCAGAAATTTCCAGTGTCATACCTAGGCAGGGTGCTAAGCCGTGTATAACGTGTGATGTAGCAAAAAATTGAAGCATACAGCATCGAATTTGACCTAGTTCGATTCAGAATATGAAACGTTTATATTCATTCGGTAAAGAATAAATAATAGCGTCATTCATTAGTCGTTTGATGTAGCCAAGAATTTGACTCTATCCAGCATGCATACTAGCAATCCTGGAAGGGGCGCAGCCATGTATAAAATGAAAGCACAGTAAAGCTGAGAAAATTCATCATATCGCACCTAGACACACTAATATCCAATCATAAAGTTAATCAATAGGTGTTGGTACTCGGATCCGATATAAGTACCCTCACAGTCCGTCCGTACAGCTCCAAAACTACAAAATGCAACAAGTCGGACGCTGTCGAGAAGCGCCGAAAAAAAAAACAATCTTTGAATACGAATATCCCAAGAACGGGGCGAAATTTATCAACAACAGAATACTTCTTGGCATAAAGGTATCACATGGTTCTGAAATTGTATAGTGGCCTATAGTAATGTATATTGTGCCTCACTATAGAAGTAGTGAAACTAGTATGAGTTGTCTGTGATTCAAGGGTTTCTGTGAGTATCCTTTGAGCCACATTGATTGTTTTGTAGGAATAATTTCCCGAATTTGAGTTCGATTTGTGTCGAAACAGGAAGAAACATAAACTGAGGGGAATACAACACGTGCCAAGTACATACTGCGTGTCTTGGAGGTGACAAGTAGGTAGTGTGAATACAACAACAGTGAGGACGATGGAGCCGAGTTCATTCACAACGGTACAATTTGTGCTCGCTGGGAGGGGGCTGTACTACTATCTAATGGTATGCATTCATGATACCTAAATTGCCCGTATAGGTTTATAGTATATAATTGTGGCCGTTCCCTGGCTGTTCGAACTTCTCACCTCACTCGTCAGCATCACTCAAGTCTTCTTTTGATTCATTACCCAGGTCTGTCCTCCATCGTCTTCTTCTTTCCTCAATCAAAATGAAGAACGTGCTTCTTGCGGCCTCTCTGTGCATCAGCGCTGTAAGAACTTACTCGATGCAATTGCCCAAGGTGCCCTCTGATACTAACCCAACTTAAAGATCTCTGCGGCAGCCCTGCCAGAGGGAGAAGGCTGGACTGTCCGCCGGGGTGAGGATGTTTTACTGGAAGGGCAAATATGAAAACACACCGAATTATCTACGCAACCCGAATTCTGATTCCACGTTTGAGACGACATCGCTATTCAAAGAGCGCAGCAGACATGATCATCATACTGTTGCACCAGCCATATCATATCCTCAACCCTTCCCGAGTACACCACATCCTCCCGTGGGTACAGAAAGAGCCATAGATACCACGAATTACATGCCTGATTGTAATGAGATGACGATGATCTTGGACTCAATCATGGTCAAATCGACTGACATCGTTCGCATAGTCAACACAACGCAATAGTGCACGAATCACGTTTTACTGTCCTAACTTTTGATCTGCATATATATATCTGTATCTAATGCACATATCTGGCCGCAGCCTGATAGTTTCACCAATGAGTCCAAACCCTCAGCAAATCCCTGGTCCTGCTGTGTCACATGTGCGCTGGCACAATTTCAGCCTTGTGGACTCTTATGTTGATCATAGATAGCCATTTCCCCACATCATCTATACTTTCAGCCTTTTTCGTGTTTTGCCTTCTACACCGGGTGATTTCATACACATAGACCAAACATTCACCTTCACCACAGGATGACTTCGAGCTCGAGTACATCCGGACAAAATGCTACACATGGCGCGCCCATCGTCGAAGCGCGCACAAAAGAGTGTCTTGAAGAGTTGAAGAACATGTAAATACATCTAACTCTACCTCTGATATAGCTCACAGTTATCACAGGTCTTTAGAAGAATTCGCAAATGTGATTATCTTGATTGGCAGAACCGGAGTAGGCAAATCTGCGCTTTTAGAGTATCTCACAAATGCTCAAGGTCACTCGGAGAACAGTCCAAATCCAGGTATGCAGAAACCGTGCCATCATTTTTAACGCCTTCGCTTTGGAAATCTAACACAACCTCCCTCAAAGTCACGATCAAGTTCCAACTTGAACGGTTTGAGCTCCATGGTAAGCGATACTACATCATGGACACCCCCGGCTTCGACACGGACGCGGAGCGATCGACTTTCCTCGAGATTGTCAGAGGTATAGAAGCCGTCCGTCCCCACGCCAAAATTATCGGCGTTTTGCTCGTCACCCGCATAAATGACAATCGTGCCGAGGCTCTTGACAACAAGCTTGTCACTTTCGTCGAAAAACTCTGTGGCGCAGAGTACGCGACCCAAATTACAGCCGTCACAAATTTTTGGAACGTCTCCGAGCCAGAAGAAAAGCGGGAGTTTGAGACGAGACTAGAAGAACGCTTACAGCGATGGCGAAGTGTTCTCGGCCCAAATATGAAGCAATATCAGCACGGTCGAAAGTATGACTTGCACGGTGAAGACGTAGGAGAATGCCTCAAGTGGCGTAAGGACTCCAGGCATATCAGATCATATGCTAAAGCGATGATTCATCGTCACTATGGAGACAATACTGCTAAAGATCCACGAATTGTCCAAGAATTGTCGGAAAACATGGTGCCGGGAAGAACCGCTGCCGGCGAGTTCCTTGGAGTTGCTACTGCTTCTGAACTTCCGCCATCTGCGGCCGAGCCTTCCGCTGACCAGCAGAATACTACAACCCAGCAACCAGGTGCTACCGAACCTGAAGCAGAGAATGTTCCCAAGCCGCCGCCATCTTCATCTCCCGGTTCGACCACGAATAGTTCTCAGCCAGAAAATTCTTTTTGGCAGAGCTATGCCGCACAATTCGTTCTAAACAACATCGCTGCTCCCCTCGTTAATAACTTAATTGGGAATGTGATGAAACCCAGGTCGGTTGGGGTATTAGCATCAGCTGGAGGACCTATGCGAGGGTTCCCTAGTCATCTCAGTAAGTGGCTAGTCTAACCTTCAAGAGTAAAAAGATAAACCCCCCATCCCTCCCCTTCCAAACCATAATGCGGGCACTAATGTCACTGTAGACCCTCTTTCTTCTCGCGACCATTTCATCGCACGTGGCATGCCTGGAGACTTGGGCTTTCGAACGCAATGGGCCCGTCAGCGCGGTATAAACTTATCACCTGGCTCATCAGAGTTTGGTGACGCTGTTCGCGGTGCTATAAATCGTGAGTCGCCGTTGAATTGACATATTTATTTGGGCGTTTCCTAAGTAGGGAGTTGGAACTCCGTGGTAGGCAGGTAGTCATGACGCTTTATTCTCCTCACGGCTGAGCACATCATGAGATTGTAATTTTCAGGTTTTTAAGCTTTATTCTCGTCGTATAGTACAGACAAAAAAAAGGCTCCAGTATATATTATACATAGTGTATACACAGTGTTCATGAGAAATATCAATTCGTATACGCAGCCACTGGGAGTGAATGTTTTATCCTCACCGCAATCTACGAATGGTTTGTGTTTAGACTCCGGGTTGTTGTTCTTCATTGTTCTCTAGGGCAGATCACGAAGCCTATGATACCCACAAGCGCAAGTATTGCAACACCGAAACCCGCCCATAGGACAACCTGTTATCTCGAGAGATAAAACTTGATTGCGGAGTCATGGTCGGGTCACGGCATTGTTAGGCACGACGTCTTTTTATTTCTTTTCTTTAAGAAGGTAGGTTCTGCTATGGAATGGTATGCCCCTCTCTGCTTACCGAAACGGCAACAGTTGGTGCATGCAAGGTCTGTAAAGATTGGATCGGATTAGGTCTGGCACTAGCAGTAGGCCGAAGACATAGGTTGCTCGTTATATTTCGTCTGGCACAGCCCATTGGCTTTGCACCCATCTACTCCTGGGCGGCAACTGCTATGGTTGGTGAGAGCAACTGCAGAATGATTGCATGGCACGTGATAATAGTCTTGTTCGCCGTTCGGGTAGTAGTAAGAAGCCAGGCCATAAAGCACACCGCAGCTTCGGTGTAAGTGCGGGAAAGTGGTCCCTGTTAAAAACTCCGGGTCCACTTAGACAAGACCCATGACCGGATTCTAATCCTTCTGTACGACCTCAACGCAGTTCCCTCCGTGCAAGTTTCATCCAGCCAGTTCCCTTGGTACCATAGGTAATGAGAATTTCTTTCACCCCCAATACCTAAGTCATAATGCAACTTACCATACTTGAAAAATATATTAGTGTAAGCTCTTCGGCGAATTGATCCATAAATGGCTAAAGGCAATAGGGCAGCTGTTTGAATCTACATACTGGTGCGTTGCTATGATGACGTTTTCAGTTTGGGGCTTGAAATTTGTATCCTAGTCGAAACAAATCATTGCTGTCACCAGCGCCATTATTCCTAGCACGAGCGCCTCATTTTGACTTTTTGCCACCCATTGCAACCATGCACAAGGACACGTGTAACGCGGTCAGCCAAATCGTAGAGGGGTTGAACCGGAAAAAGCCGACAAATCCAGCGCTGGCTAATCTCACGAGAAACGTAAGTCAAAAAGTACTTCAAGCTCACAAATAAGGCAGTGTTATGTTAGAACTCTTCCTATGTGCAGCACAGAGGTTTATACTGTCCTCCATTACTGAAAATTCAGCACACGATGACACTGCACATTCTGCCCAGCCGTTTCCGCGGAAAGCGAACTCGGAAGTGAAGCTGCAGCTTACGGCAGAAGCAGGGAAAAACCAACAACTGTTCCAAGTCAATTTAGAAACGCCACAGTAGCATTTGTATGTTGGAACGAGTGGAGCGCATATCCTTGCCAGAAGAAATGTCTGCAGGGTCCTGGTCAAAGCACTACATACACATCGCCACTACCGTGGTAAAAACCAGGCACTACCACTCTCGGTATTCCCAAATCGTAAGTGTCTGACGAAATTCGGCGTTTTATCAAGCTGCGGGTAGCCACTTGTGGCTTTCCAGAAGGTCCGAATCCGGTTACAGCAACTTATTCCTGGCTCGCCATTGGATCGGCCCAGAGACCCACAATAAGAGCAGGGCAACATCTCGTGAGAGTTATCTGCATCTAATTAACTTGGTGGTGGCGGAATTAGATGCGTGATATCATCATGCAAAGTTTCAGTTTGGCGCCGAGCGAAGCATGATAGGGAATTATAAATTGCAGTTGTCGTACATCTTCCTTTCACGACTTTCAGCACACTCACTTCGTCGATAACTTGGATATGCTATGTAATTGTGTTTACTATTCATTTCCCCACTATTTCTTATTATTTTTATTCCGAAATCAACCCGAATGGATGACGCATTGCGGAACCGACTTCACCGCCTTAAGCTTGAGCAGTATGTCGAAGTGCTTGAAGTAAATGGATACCTCTCCTGGAACCAGCTCAAAATGGTTACCGAAAAAGAGCTGCGTTACCTAGGTTTCAAACTCGGGCATCGTCGTGTACTCCAAAGAGAAATAGCAAGTGCAAAGGATTATCCTTTATCAGAGGCGCTGCCTTGGCATGACTAAGACCCAGGCCCTGACCCAGTTAATGATCACAGAATACCATGTATCTACCCCTTTACCCAGCAGACAAAAGAATGAAGTCCAATGAAAATGACTGAATCAAGAAGGTATCTACTCAATAGGCAGCTGGAACAGCTCAAAGAAGTGTCAAAGTAGGGATGTCCAGTCTAGATAATACCTCTGCCCGACATGCAGGAAGATGTTATCCGGCAAAATTCTCCGTATTAATTTGAGTAAGTTATTTCGGCCGAATATAATAAATCACACCTGGATTACTCATCAGTAATAGAAGGTCTCATTAAAATCTAAGCCTCTTGTATATAAGCGTATAAAATAAGGTAAAATAATTCCTACAGTGATGATAGAAGTTCCAACATCCAGGAAGGGGTTCCAAGGCCATCTAATCACAACAAATTATTTCGCTTCTGCTTCGTAAAGCCCGCAAAGTGCGCCCTGCTGCTGTGGTTATGAATCCAATGAGATGATTAGAGCTAGAGGGATGTTTCTCGATCTCAACAGAAAGATGTATGTGGATGGTAATTAGACTCCTTTCTGTAGTTGCATCAAAAATTGACTTACATAGATGCTCCAATGCCAAATCGGTTTGCACGGTAATCGCTTCTCCAGAGCTGAACTGAAGCCCAGCACTTTCACGTCGTACCAACTCTGCATCCATTTGTGAAGTTTACACCCAAAGCCACCATGCGACTCCCAAGTTCGACTCTGGCACTCATGCGCTCTACATTTTCTTACAGCATATGGAGCAGATAGGCCCATAGACTTTGAGAAGGCTCCCGGCGGGGACCTAAGAACCTGAGACAGTGCGCAACCTCCGCATACGACCCCAACTCTTGAGCAGGATCCGTTTGGGACTTAGGGTGTAAACAAATATCTGTAAGGATTTGATCCTGAAGAAATATATTTCGCTAACAAAGGTGTAGTGTCTCTGCCGCAACGATCTTATCCAGCAAGCCTACGACTCCATCAAGAAAGCCGTGATCGCAGACTGTGGCAAGGGATCTGATACTGATATTGTTCAGACAACCAAGATCTATAATAATTATTGCTCTGCAAGTGGATTTGATATACCGGGATATAGTTATATATCGTTACTATGACGGTTCCACTTCCCACAGACACGAGCGAGGGAAACACACCCGAGTCAACAGGCAAGGCTCCAGATCCTACTGTCCCAGGACCAGCAGCGTCATCTGCTCCAACGACAGATCCCAGAGTAATTACAGGCGGAAATGAGGGCTTGCCGGCCGCCGTGGCCACTGTCACGATTGTGAAATCGTCTGGCCCAAAGCTGCAACCAGGGTTGATGTTCCAGATGTTGTACCTGGTACCCAGTATTCCTTTCAGGTACATCTACGCCTGCGCCGAGTCCCTAATCGTCACGCAAACAGCTTCACTGTCGTTATCAGCTATCTCCAAATTTGTCACTCAGTACCAGTCTGCTCAAGGAACACCAGATATAAGCACTACTTTCGAGTACGAGAAGCCGCCTTACATCCCTAAGACATCCACTACTTCCGTGGTCTCTAAGGAATCGCCAACAGACGTTAAGAAGCCTACAACGGGTACAAATGATAGCAAGAATAATTCTGGCGACAATGAGGGCGGCCCAACTAAGTTGGAGATTGTTGGGATTGTGATTGGGATAATTACGGCATTGGCTATGGCGTTTATTGCGTTTTGGATGTGTGCAAAGGGACAGAAGAATAAGGATAAATTATATGACTCTCAACTCCTGCGATTAGGTACAATGGTGTTATATAGTAGTAGTATGTCTTACGTATATGAGGTCCTAAACTGCTTGAATTCTACAAAAAGTGTTCACTCAAACTTCTCACTCTGTGACTTTAATCGAAGCTCTCGATTTTCTCCGTGTGCTCTGCTTTGGAAAATTTCGAAAGCATTTTCCCATCCTTCATCGAGTTCAACTTCGTCCCCATTGGTAGTTATTCCTGCAATCGACGCGATTAGTTTTATTTCATTAGCTATTTCATGCGCGCTCTCGTAGTGACCATTCCACGCCTTAACCAACACACTCCCTAATCTTTCCTCCTCTAATTCTTGAAACAGCCCTTTCTGGGCCCTCTCCTTCAAAATCCTTTGTACACCAGGGGTGCTAGGCAACAAAACACCGTGCATTGGACACACTGGATCCCATATTTGCCCAGGCACCCGTTGCGCCTCAGAAGCGTACTCATTGGTCATTAATCTCCAAACAAAGGTGGCCCAGTAAAACAGGTCTTCTTTGACGCTCGCTCCTTTTGGCGTTTCTCCTGAGAAGTCCTCATACAGGAATGACTCATCTCCTGCCCACATTCCTGCATCTCCATGGTTCAAATAGACCGGATCCCAATCCCCATTCCCCAAATACTCTGACGCAGATATGGCATTGACAAAACCAGTGATGGCGAGTGAGTAGTCGGATCGCAACCATACGAGTGATGAGGAGAAAAATTTTATGTATATTGAGTGTGAGTGCATGAAGCTGATTGCGGAGAGCGCCTGCAATGCCCAGCGATAGTATAGTGATAGCATGACCTGGTCCTGTCGAGACCGCGCGCCGACCGCAGGCACGGGAACAGATATCTTGGGCAATATGAGAGTCTTCAGGGGCCCAACTGAAACCTTCTCGACAACTATGCTCTCAGCACATTGAAGGGAACCAAGATAACTACCGTATTACATCAGCGAACGCCCGGCCCCACCGAACGCCCACATTTCAAAATTACCCCCCTTCACGCCACCATTATTATCTCCACCAATAT
>JAQGEP010000336.1:0-24122 GCA_028476805.1 Acrocalymma vagum
TACAGATGGTTGATGAGAGAGACTTTTGGGGGTGGGTGGCGCGGGGACCGCGGCTCGTTACATGGGTGGCTCGCTAGGCGATAGATTACTCTATTCTTTTTGTCCGAAATGCTAGCGTCACTAGATTGTCATGACCCCCCGGACCCCTTCCCCTCCCTTCCTAAATTCCGCAACAAGGTCAACCCCAGTACAGAATCAATAACACAACAAAGGAACTAAGCAAAATATCCGGTCAATCAATCACATCACATTCAATCACCTTTCTGAATCACATCACATGTTTCCCTCCCCTTCTTTTCCTCCAGGACTGGGAATAATGACCTAGCTAGACTGCTTAGACTGCGTCTTTCAAGTGTTCTCATGACCTGACTGACGGCAGGCTGCTGTGCGATTCTCATGGAAATAGAGTTCGAAGCTTTCCAAATCAAAAGTCATTCAAGTTCCCATCCGTGACACTATTCTGACCAGTCTAATTTATCTACCAGGTATCTACCCCAGACATGTGCTCTGATCTCCTTAGTTGCATACCAACGGCGTTACACAAGATCTAGCATACATGCATATCTCCAACCACAAAATCAGCAAAAGATCTAAGCCCAGCCAAACAGCGAATAGCTTCTCTCGCTTTCGGGCAACAGGGATGCCTTCTCTCGCTCGTGGGCTAGGATACGAATGCACATATGCACGTCGTGACCTCAGAAGCACACAATTGAGGCGAAGCTTTCTTCTCTGGAAGCTGAGTCGTGTTTGAGGGCAAGTTCCGTCTGCATCTCAGCTACGGAACCACATCGACCGGGGCGTATGTGTGCGGGATGAGCTGAAACACTTCAACCCATGAACGGACACTGTTAGTTATTGTGATACTGCGACTGGGATACGTTAGGAGCCCCTCTTTCTATATCAGTTGTGCCATGTTATAGTATCAACTTGGGGTTGACACGGGTTTGATGAATAAAATTATTGACCAAGAGAAGTTTATGCTTCTTAGTGAGCTCGTCAAAACGATGTGTGGGCGGCACGAAGAATTTAGGGATAGAATCTGATTTTAATGTTTTTGAGGAAATGGATTGTGTATTTGCATACGCTTAAACTTATATTCTTACATAGAAAGATTGAAAGCAGACGAACAAAAAATAGCTATTGTTTAAACGCATCTCTATGTCTGCATAACGAATAAATTTATACCTCTTAAACCCAGCATCTACTTGCTCTCACCCTCCCCCAACGCTTTCTTCACCTGCTCAAGCGCCTTCTCTGCATGTGGTTTGTACGCTTCATTCTGCCTCTTTGCCTCCCGAATCGCCACTTCCTCAATTCTCTTCTTGATCTTCCTATCCTCTTTCCACAAGCTATCTCCACGCTCCACAAACCGCACAAAAGCTTCAAGTATCTTCTCCTTGCCCTCCCACGTCTTCCCACTCATAGCCTTATCTACTACTGGCCACAAAATCTCTGCATTGGATTTACTAATCGTCTCATTACCGGTTGTGCCGGTGGTTATGCTCATCACAGCATCTGCAACTGTCTTGGCGGTGGTATGCTTGAGAACCCACTTCTGGCTTTCGAGATGCTTATCTGCAAGAGTAGTGATTTCGCGGAGATAGAGGAGTACGGCGCGGTTTCCAGCAACGTTGTCAGACCATGCGTCGTCAAAAACCTTCCTAACTTGCTCGTCGCTATCGTGCTTTGCTAGGAAAATGAAGGGTAGGAATTCGGCTGCCAATGATGTAAATCGGTCCGAGGCGTTTTTGGAGATGGAAAAGATGATATCGCCAGCCAAAAGCCTGCTCTTATCATCTTCCGAGTCAAAATATGACTTGTGACAGAAGGCAGAGGTAGCGAGAATTTGCTTATCGGACGCGAGCCGGGCGACGTAACCAGAGGCAGCAGCATACGATGTCGAAACTGTGTCATTCCTGTCATGAATATGCTTCTCTATGCGCTTCAAAAAACCATCCGCATATGGCTTGAAGAGGAAATTATGTCGAGTGCTTAGTGTAACAAGGATCCTCGAGCAGCCGACCTTTGAGGGCAATCCAACGGCATTCTTCATTGCGGCTTCGATACGTGGCACGAGAGCTTTCATAGTGTCCGCATCCGCGAGGTCGAGGCAACGCTCAAGGGACTCAGTGAGCGGAGAGGACCGCACACTTTGTAAACGCATATCATCAATCTTTTGTTCCGTAAGATTGTACTTTTTGGCATTCAGATGAATGTAGTTGACTGCTTCCGGCTCAAGTGAGCTTAGTAAACCAAGCAATCTCTCCACGAGCTCAGGAACGTGGGGATTGAGTGTTTTCGCATTACTCTTCTTGACAATCTGAAGGAGGGTATGCACAGCGAAGATTCGGACCTCCTCGGCGCTGGACTCGAGGCCGGAGCCAGAGAAAAGGAAAGGAAGGACGCGCGAAAGCATGGCACTCGCATTCTTTCGCGACACATCTCCAGCTTCAAGGGAGCGGGTCAGGATGCCCGTCAATATGCGAGCAAGAGCTGCCGCTGCAATTCGAACGGTTTCCTTGATATCATCAAGCACTTTGAAGCATTTGTCCCAGATGTCGCTAAGATATTTTTCATACTAAATGGTTTAGCAAAGAACATTGTGATTCAGTTCGACACTATTACCTTCACGATGTCTCGACCCTGGACCAACTCAGCAATGGCTGCGCAGGAGGCTTGACGAACCCGCCACTCTTTTGTGAGAATGCTAGTTAGAAGATCATCCATGATTGCATCGAAGTGCTTATCAATGGTTGCGGAAGAATCCTTAACCAATGCGTTCCAGATGTCGTTCATAGAACGCTGTACGTTCGGATTTGGATCAAACCTTGCCCAAGGTTAGAGGGATGTCATCCATGAGTAGAGTGAAGAGCATACCTGTAGCGATACAGTTTCGGATATAACTTCGGATTTTGAGCAAGATACCCATCTACGCTCGAGTCGGAGAAAATGTTGCTTAGGCCAAAACGCCCAAAAGCCGCTCTGCTCGACCAGATCGAGTTATTTGAGGCAAGCGACATGAATCGATAAACAAGACTTGAATCGCCAACTTCCGCAGCAAGATTCAGGATATCCTTATAGGTTGTAATGGAGCCATCTCCCGTTGGTAAGGCACCGGGTTCGAAGAGCTGTGTGTCTTCGGAAACGGTTCCAGATATTTTCGATTTGTTATCTGAGAAGGAGCTCACCAAGTCTCGCACTAGATCGTCCTTTAGCTCACGGTCGCCCTTTTCGTACACTAGACCTAAGCCTCTGGATGCTGCTTCTTGTACGACTTCGTCTCGATCGGAGAGGCAGTGCTTGAATGCGACTTGACATTGTGCCAGGTAGCCCTGGATTTCTGGCCTGTGGCCACAGTATTGAATTAAGCAAAGTAGCCATATCACCGACGATTTTTTGAGTGACGGTTTAGTTTGCAGAGCGCCCTTGAGCGTGCGTTCTAGAACCTGGTTCAAAGTCTTCTCACGCTTTGGCCCGGCAGGTTTTTGCAGTGGCGCATCCCATGAATCGTGCACTTGATTCGTGTGCTCGAGGTCCAGCTCCGCGGTCAGAGCTGAAGAGTCCCATCCGCAAGCATAGCAACTTAATGCTTCACCAACCGAAAACTGTACTTCTGACTGCCGTACCTCATGTAGCTCGTAGAGCTTATCACCCATGAGGTTGTGGTCCGTCGATCCTTCCGACTCCTGGCCTTCCTCAGTTACCATAGACAGGTGGCCCAATGCGAGGATGGCACTTGTCGTGCCAGTATTTGCTGAATCAAAAATCCACTTGGCCAAATCTTCGAACTTCGCGAACTGGGCCAGTGATGAAGGCGTAATCAAGTGGAAAAGACTGAGTTGATCGAAGCTAAGGTAAACAGCGCCCTTCAGTGTTGCATCCTGTGGCTCTTTGAGAATGTCGACCAGTGTTTGGACCAATTTGTGAAGCGGCTGCCCGTTCGAAATATCTGTCAAATTAGGATCCCTCCAATGCCGCCGACTGAAGTAGTACCCTAACGCGACCAGAATACCACTGATTTGGTTAATCTGACCACCAACAGCAGACTTCCATGTCTCCATTCTGCTAAAGAACAGATCATGAGACTTCTTCACTTCAGTCTCGTCACACTTACTATGAGAAGCCAACAATCCATAGGCATGAGCCGCTGCTACACGCCGGTTATGATTATTTGAAAGGATTGAAGGCTCTAATGAGCGGAAATCTTCAAGAAGATTTGCCATCTCCCACAACCGTTCAGGATATAGGGACAACAAACGGACAAAGGTAGTCCCTATGTCTCCGACGTCACTTGAATCATCCCCAGTAAGCTTGTCGAAGCTGGCTCTCAGAATGGTAGCTAAGGAATGAGCATGTCGTTCATTCCTTGCGTAAGAGCGAAATGCTTGTCGGGCGCGTGGCTCCGTTAACATTAAAGTGTCGAGCTTCCTTCCCCAATCTTCGGAGACGTCTTCACTAACTTGCTTCTCACACAATGCCGCGTGTATAGCTATTTCAGAGCAGAATGTGATGACCGTAGAAAGAGCATCAGGGTACTCTTGGTAGAAGTGCCGAGCACGTCTAACAACATCTCCATCATCATCAATGTCCATATCATCATCAGATGCACCTTGCTGGACAAAAATGAAGTGAACAAGCTGATCAAAATCTGGGAAGGCAAGAGGCGAGTGATCTGAGCCAGACCCCGGAATCGAGTTCGACATCCTGAACCAATAAGGATCCAGGCCTTTTCTTCCCTCTTCGACCACTTCCTGTCTTTCTTGGCTTCCTCCACTCATAGCGAGAATATCGATCCACCTTGCTAAGACATCGTTGTAGGGAAGACATCTATTTGCAAACCTAGTTGCCACATATCTTGTACTCCTAATGAAGCGGTCGGATGAGACAGTAGTTACTTGGCTAATAGTAGAATACTTCAGCAGCAATTGCCGGAACTTCTCCATAACAGGCGCAACTAAAGATCTTGTGAATGCACCAAGTATCGACGAAAGGGCCTCTTCTATACTGACAGCAACGTCCTTTCCAGCTGAGTCTTCTCTAAGTGAGCGGAAGAGCCACTCGAGGAGATCTAGAGATGGTTCGAAGAGAGTCTTCGACGGCGCAGATTTAGCCAGAAGACCAATAGTCTCATAACCGTAACCACGAAGTTCCATATCTTGATCGCGATCAGGGACCGGCCAACCTTGATCCTGGATATATGCTCTCAGATTACCGACTAGACTCTCCGCAACTGTGGAGAGATCATCAGGCGAGCCTCGTCTAGCAACAAAGTTCACAAGGGAGAAGATAGCGGACCGGAACTTCGACGCCTCTCTGCCTGTTGATGTTGCTGCCGATTTGCTTGTGTGTGTGAGGGCCAGTTCAGGGGACAATAGGCCTTCTTCAACTATTCTGGCAATCTCTTTTGGGTAAGATGTGCATTTTACGGATCGCGCAAGGACACCAAGAATCTTGATCCGAAGAGGGATCTTGACAGGTAATGAGCCATCTGCGGTGGTCCTGAGCCCAGTCAGTTCATCTTCTTCGAAAGAATACAGCTGTTCACTGTTGTGGGAAGAACATATTTGTAGGTACTACATACGTGCCAAAATAGAGTCCAAGCAAGGTCTCCACCAAATTCGAGCTCTCTAGATCTTGAGAAAGCATCACACGCTTTAGGACATCCTCTCCAACCCCTGATATTCTAGAGTTGGTATCTGCGGATGCAAACAATGCTGGAAGAAACTTTTCGTCATCTTTAAACATGCCGCTAGCCAGAAACTTGGTCACCAGTGCTTTAGATTCTGTCAAATTCAGGCCTACATCGCTGTTAGAGTCCCAGGCCTCTGGCTTTCCCTGGAGAGTGAGGAATTTATATTCGTCAGCAGATAAGCCTGGGCATCTGGGCGAGCTGCCGGTATCAGTGTTGCTCTGGCGCACTATGGTGAGAAGCAGGAGCTTCCCAAACCACTTTGCTAAGAATGAAGCATCTTCATCGTTAAGCCCAAGCGTGGACCTCAGCTCATCATCTTCTTTGCTGCCTCTCAATGGTAGTTTGAAATGAGCTAGAAGACGTAGAGTAAGATGAAATAACTGGGAGGCATGCAAGGCAGATTTGGAGTAGTCTGTCGCAATACCTTGAATCAACACTGGCAGCAGCTCGAGTCGATCAGAAATGGGCAGTCGCGTGATACCCTGTTGAACATAGAGGATATCAAAGTGTCGAATTAGAGGAACTTCTCCATGTTCTTTGAACTGCTTCAAGAGAGCAGCAACGGGCAGCTTAATTTCTCTAGATAGATAGAACGTCAGCATCAAATGGCATGTCATGTTGCGCTTTTGGACAGGGAGCATACTGTGGTTTTATGCGAGTGTTGATGTGCTGACATATGGAAATGACCTGAAGGAGAAACCTCCATCAGCGGTGTTTACTGACAGCGACGGAAGTGACACGGTAGCTGGAGATTGCTGTTGAGAAATCTTACCTTGTTTCTCACGGCCACGCTGTCAGACCCCAGTTTGAGAAGTAGTGGAGCGAGATAGAGCTTCAGCAGATCCTCGAGCTTCTTCTCTGTGTCGGCAAGGGCAATGCGCATCTCAACCTTGCCGACTAGAGCCAGCTCTCTGGCCTCGGGAGTCTGTGGTGCAGCCATGGTGTTGGGAGAGATGACAAGGGAAAGGGAGAGAAAAAGAGTCTGGAGGTAGTGGTGCTCAAGAGAGCGGATATGAGGCGAGATATCACAGCATATGCCGCAAGGCAGATGGCGATGGCGTGGGCAATCAGTAAGTGGCGGAGGATTGGAGAAAGACGGCAGACGGTAGAAGGCGGACAGCGGGAAAAATCAAGAAATGGGTGAGCACGACTGTGGTGTGTGCCTAGTGGAGTATAGAGTATGGAGAGAAGTGATAGGTGATAGTTGATATGTGATGTTTGTATACCCTAAGAGGGAAGGCTCCTTTTGCCAGATAAGTGCGCTTTCCCTTCACCAGACAGAGCCAGGCGAGGCAGGCACGTTTGACGGCGGTGGCAGGCACGTCGGTCGGCATCGGAAGGAGCGCGGGGCACAGGCCGGCAGTGACGCAGACGCAGGGCAGGCTCCATCTGCCTTGGGCGTGATTGCATTACTGCATTACTACTGTACTCTGGCTTTACCAAGCATTTCCATCCATCTACCGTGTTTTCGACACGATTCCGTCACCGTCGACTGGCTCGTAGCCTGCGTAGCCTGTGTTGCCTACCTATCCTGCCTGCTCTCAAGCTCAGCCGTCGCCTTCACATTCACATTCACCGTCAGGACTCGGATCAAACACATAAAAGTCGCCTCCCGCCGCGGCTTGCTCAATCTACCTCTCGCTCTCCCACAACCGCGACCGTGACCGCGACCGTGACCGTTATCCCTTCCACCCTACGCCCTTCCCGGATTGTGTGCCCAAAAGTCCGAACACACATCTTCGTGCAACCTCCGCCGGCTGTTGACACGCGCTCTCAGTACTCGTCTTACTTATTCTCATAGCACTCGTGCCCGCGCTTCATCGCCGAAACGAACGCCCTTCTTCGCCCACGTACCCCGCCGAGTTTTCGCATTGACCGCCACTACGCAGTTTTCACCCGCAGCAGTTACCAGCAAGGACAACATTCGGGTGGGCAACCTCAGTCTTTTCTTCCAGCCTGGGACTGCAACGAGGACAGCGTCCTGCAGACCTAGCAATTTATCTACATCTGCACTCAGCCAGGAACTCACAGTAGTTGCACGCCATGGAGGAAGATATTCTCAACTTCGTTAGCATTACTTCCTGCGACCCCGACAGGGCGGCCCAGTACCTTCGTTTGACCGACAACAATCTCGAGCAGGCTATCCAGCTCTACTTTGATAGCCCAAATCTCGACTTGGGCGGAGCCGCTGCATCGCAACCTCCCCCGGCGACCAACGCCACCTCTTCAGCTCAGAACCCGATCACGATTGATTCAGACGACGAAATGTCCGATTTCGATGCCGCCTTCCAGGCAAGCACTCCGCCTTCCCGCCCCGCACCCAACGTCGAGGATGACGAGGCAATGGCACGTCGGTTACAAGAAGAGATGTATGGCGCAGGGGGTCCCGCGCAGGAGCAGGAAGTGCGAGCGCCTATGCAGCGGACAACAGAGACGTTAGTCGGTCCTGGCTCAAATTGGGGACCTTCAGATTCAGACGATATAGATGCTATGGTTCAGGAGCAGCTAGCACGTAGACAACGAGCGGCGGGTGCGTCTCAATCTAATATCTGCTAACGTATGTCAGGCTAATCAGGTCAATGCAGGTCGCCCAGGCATATTCAACCAGCGCCAGACCCAAAACTCAGTGTGGGATGACAGTACTGATTCCGGCGCTCGACGTCGCGAGCTAGCCACCGCAACAGGTGGTGCATCTGAGCAGTCTTCTAAGATGAACATGCTCGCGGAGCTTTTTCGACCACCGTTCGAGATCATGTACCAACAATCATGGGATAAGGCACGCGATTTGGGTAAAGATGAGGAGAAATGGCTTTTGGTTAATATCCAGGACCCTGCTATCTTTGACTGCCAGCGCCTTAACAGAGATATCTGGAAGAACGATGATATCAAGGCCACTGTGCGAGAAAATTTCATCTTCATGCAGTATGCAAAAGACGACCCTCGTGGGCAACAGTACATCAATTACTACTTCCATGCGCGTGATAGCCCGGATGCGTACCCTCACATCGCCATTGTTGATCCTCGAACTGGCGAGCAGGTTAAGGTCTGGTCTGGGCCGCCTATTCCTGAGCCAGTAGACTTTCACGCTCAACTGCACGAATTTCTCGACCGCTACAGCCTGAAGGCCAACGCAAGGAACCCTGTAGCGAAACGAAAGCCTGAAACGAAGAAAGTTGATGTGGGCCGTATGACGGAAGAGGAAATGCTGGAAATGGCACTTCAAAACAGCCTCGAAAATGGCAAAGGGCCCAAGGACGATGATCCAGATGCTCTCACGAAGGAATCAGATTCCAAGGGCAAGGGCAAAGTCGATGAAATCCTTGCTAAAGGCCCTGAACCCGAGACGAATGGCTCCAATTCACCATTCGCACAAATTTCCTCTACAAATCCGCATACAGAACCTACAGTTACCGACCCCAAAGTTACGACCCGTATCCAATTTCGTGGACCGTCTGGTAGGCCCATTGTACGAAGATTCACTCTGGCTGACCCAGTACGAACAATTTACGAGTGGATCAAAGCGGACTGCCCTTGGGAAGGCAAAGCAGGCGCTGAGTTTGATCTCGCCTTCATGGGCAAGAATCTCATCGATTTCCTCGATGCTACAATTGAGGAGGCTGGCTTGAAAGGTGCTAGCGTCATGGTTGAATTCATTGAGTAGTCATCATAGTCGTCATCGTAGGTATGTACCTCGATCCGCATCCTCGGGGCGTTTCTGGTAATTGGGGTATGGGGTAATAGGACTGTAATGGCAACCGTACATACATATGGTTTCTTGCGGTATATGCAGATGCTTCATATCATCTGGGCAATTTGAAGGACAGGATTCGGCTTACCATCCTGGCTTAGAGTGTGCTTAGACCGGCTTCATTTTTCATTGCCACTTTTTTTCTTCGTCACTACACATAGCCACTTATCAGTGGTAATACCCTTGCATCTTCCAGAATCTCCACGCCATAGCGGGCAGCTTAGAACTGTAGCATATGAACTTCACGAGTTACGTATCGTGCACCTTGAAATCCGTTATGCACTGCCTTTATGGGCACTGTTGACGGTGAAAACTTATTTATTCCTACCAGATCCCTCCGCCCCCAAAAACAAAGCCTGCGCACTGATTGTCCCTTCAGTTCTGGATGAGCGGTGGAAACAGAAACAATACCAATTGCACCATCAAGGGAAACACCGGCACAAAGGCATGCAAATCATCCGTATAGAGTGCATACGCCATGTTCATTCCTACCGCCGCAAACAAGAACACCAAACAGCAAACATACATAACCGCCGGTACACGATATGGGTTATTCGCGAAGTGATCGAGAAAGCAACGATACCAGAAGTAGAAGACGGCTGGGAGGCTTCTCAAGCGGCTCGGGTCATGCTTTGTCTTTCGTCGTGGCCACCAGAAGCGGATGATGTTGTCTGGATTCTCGATCCTGTAGAAGGGCTCATGGTGTATCCGGAACCAGGTTCTTATGTCGGCTTCGAGGGCGGTGAGGAAGTAGGAGCGGGGGATAGAGCCGATAGTCGTGTAGCGCAGTGTTCCTGGAGGTTGGTGTTAGTGAGGAGGGTGGGAGGTGGCGAGAATGGCCTGGAACTTTACTGGAGAGGTGAACAGGTCGGGAAACTAGAGGGGGTGGCATGGTTTTGTTGTCGACGTCGATGTAGCTATGGATTGGTCGAGGTATTGTTGGGCTTGAGTAGAATGGAGAGGAGGGGTAGACGAAGGACTACAACATATGATATTGAGGAGTCGAAGTCGTGTTGATGCGGACCTTCCTACGTGTGCTTAATTCTTGTGTGCAGGTGAAGGGAAGTGTTAGTCACACGACTCGTTGGGGAAATGACTCTGCAGCATCGCCGTGCATCACTTGAGAAACGATCTAGAAATAGTGGTAATGTGAATTGAGACTCTGCAATTCTGAAAGGAATGGTATCGACAGGTGCACCTTCTCGATATCATCGTCTTTCCTTCACTCACACCTTATTGTTAGTCCGCTTATGTTCCGCTCTAGGAAGCCTAAGCATGAGATAGACCGTGTAGTGACCGCCATCATCATTAATGACTTCGGGAAACTGAACTTCTCCCTTCACCACAAACCCTGCCTGCTCGTACAGTGGCTTCCCCGCGGTAGTGCCTTCGAGATAAACCGAGCATCCTTCAGCATCGGCTTGTTCTAAACCCCAATCCAACATTTGTTTGCCCAAGCCACAGCGTTGATAGGTAGGATCAACAAATATCTGAGCAAGCTCTACATCGCATGCTTAGTCTTGCTTCACGAAATACGTAGAGTCCAAATGTGCACACATACCCCAGACATTGTAATTTCCGTTCAGAACCCTGTCTCGTTTCTCTTTCACAACGCGAAGATAGTATTGATGCATCTCCTTGTCCCAATGGCTCGGTGTCCCGTCGCCATCATTCAATGCACTATGCTGTGGCGTGGTCCACTGCAAACCTCCAAACCCAAAGAACCCCGCCGCGCCGACAATTCTGCCTCCATTGACATTGTCAATGGCTTTCACAATGCGAGTCCCTGGGAGGATGAGAGCCTTCCTATAATTATGCGTTCTCCATCTTAGCTCTGATAGTGAAGATGAGTGATTTATAAGGTGTGGGCGCATGATTGCGAGGCGCATGCCGTCTGTAGCAAAGGCGTTCTCGTAGAGAAGAGCCACAGCCTCCGCATCCTGAGCCTCGAAGGGCCGTAGCATAATATTGGATTCCGGCGATATAGGAGTTGGAGGCCCAGTGATCGAGATAGGAATTGAGATTGGCGGAAGAGAAAACGCTGTCTTTGAAGGACTGGTTGGAGGGGTTTCTGGAGACGTAAGGGAGGTATTGAGCTTGCTGATTGATATTTTGGCGGGATCTGGCTTTGATAAGGCCTTGGACATGTACGATGGCGTAGGCGCAGCAGAATTTGGTAAATTTCGTCGTGGGAAGTTTGATCCCTTTTGTGGGCTTTCCGATGGGATGGTTATTCGCGGTGCAAGGATACAATTGTTTTGTAGACTTCGATACCGACTATACAAGTTATTATCAGGAAGCACCAAGGCGGAAATATCGGTGAAAGCAGGCATTTTGTCCGGAAGGAAGTTGATAGCACAGATATATTTATTTCGCTTGCGTTTGCCTGTACGAGTACGAGAAAAAAAGGTTGAGCTTGAGTCCCCAATATCATGTACACAAGAGCTCACCCCAACAACTATATTTATAATGATAAGTCCATCAGCTTCATTATCAGAATTGATCAGAAAAATCCTTCTCTCTTAGGATAGAGATAATACCATCGTGGGATGAACTTACGAGGTGTAGTGGTTTCAAGTACAATAGTAAGAAAACACAGCAGCGTTAGTACCAAGGTTATTTCCGCCCGACAACTTAACAAAGCCATTGATTGGAATTTCAGATGCGGGGGTAAGAAATTAAATTTCAAGAGAGCGGCAAGGTGAAGGAAAGCTCCGTACAGATTAGTGGATAAGAAGGGTACCTATGGGCTGGGTCTGTAAGGGGCTCCCTTCATGCATTCGTGACAGGGCTTGGCGGTGACGTCCCGGCTGTCACATTAATATACGGGCTGAAAAGTGATCTTTTGAGTATGAACATGAATATGATTATATAGTGATGATAAGGATATGACCTACTTATTAGCTGTTCTGTTGCGATAGGACAGTGAAGAACCATAGACCTTTCGTTACCTAGATACTTTCGTTTCAAGGAGTCATCTTGATGTTATGTTAGAAAATCTTCCAAATGGTAGAGCGTGTTAAGTAGAGCCCACTGAGGAAATTCAAGCAGGCGCATTCGTATCTTTGCACTAATCATGACGGACATGGATTTACTAGTCCAACCAAGGACGGCCTGCAAAATCTGCTGAGGCAGTGGAATAGCCCTCACTCACAAGAACATGTTTAAAAAATCTTGTGTACGCGGCTAAAGTGGTCCGAAAATAGATGGGTGGACTGAGAAGACATAATTGGGCAAGAGTGGCAAATGTGTGAATGCTCATGCAGGTACAGAGACTTTTCCACATTGGGAAACAATCGTAGGAAACATGGATCAGCATTAGGGACGTTACACCTCTTTGGTGCCACCGTGACTCACAATCTACATTATCATATGTATACTTCCATAATTGTAGGGAGTTGCACTGATATTCCAATATTCCTGCATCGCCATGGCAGCCCTACCGCAACCTATTCTAGTCATCTATTCCCATGGGCGAAACCCTCCACTTCATCCACCTCCGGATCTCAAGTACGACCTTCGGAGCATTCCCAATCCACCAAAAGTTCTACGTGACGTGAGCGATGGGCGATCGAAGCGTCTTCGTGAACATCTACTCTCAGAACCCAAATTCGTGGACAGGTTGGCATCTGTGGAACAAGAAATTCTCGCTGCAATGAAAGTCAAGGTTGATGAGTATGGGGCTCGGGCAAAACAGAAAAACAATGCAAGCCAAGAGAGAGAAGAACAAAGCCTGGTACTAAGAGAAAAGGATGAAGATCAGAGGAGAAGCATACACCCTGTTCTAGAGGGGGAAGAAGCGATGCGAGAAGACAACGACGATGAGGACGAAGACGAGGAGGAGGAGGAAGACCAGGACTCAGATATCAAAACAGACGACCATGAGATTATACTCCGTGTGGGATGCAACTGCGTCCTTGGTCATCATCGGTCTGTAGCTTTTGTCCAAGAACTCGCTCAAAGACCGTGGCCTCGAGACTTTCAAGTTTCTGTGGTGCATAGAGACCTGGAGAAAAAGAGGGCGGGTGGAGCGCGCAAGTTACAGAAAGCCAATTTCCAAAAAACCAGAGGATTTTTCTCCGAGAACTGAACATTTTAACAAGTTCTCTGTACAAAATACGACGTATCATTCAAAAAACGAAAGCGGTTGGAGCAAGGCATCCGATGATGTTCATACATTGGTGTGCTCGTGTGGAGTTCAGCAAGAGTCATATGCAATTTCTGAAATATGCCAACAGGCTGCATGTAATCGATGTGCTTTCGTGTTATATTAAGAGAATGGCCTTCTTGTTTCAGTTCAGGCCAATTGAAATCATAGTACCCAGGTTTCCTGTTGCCTGCTATGATGACAAGATTTGAAGAGAGATGGAGTGCTACCACATATAAGCCTCTAGCGTCGAGGAAAAGTCCAAAACTAAGCTACCAGCTTCATTAGCTCTCCCGAACACGTTTGTTGGCTTTAACGTATTTTACCGTAGGAATTAGTAGTATGTTTTACCTAGCTTTGTTAGATTCTATACCTTAGAGTATAAGTTGTCTTTATAACTTGTAGGAGAAGTTTGATGGCTTCGACTAGTTGTAAATTCTTCCGGACTTTTCTGGCCCAAGCTCAAGTCTCCTTCCGATCACAAGCCGAGGTCCAGTAAATGGCTTGGCGGATGAACGTCAACGGACACAAAACAACATCCGTCCAAGCTACATGTCCTCCGCAGTTTCTTCGTTTACCCGATGTTCTAATCTTTTAAAATGTCGTCGCAGCCTCCATCTTACGCGTATCCTTTTGCCGCATCACCCGATATCATCCGCTCCCACCAAAAAGACGTATACTTCAGCGGCGTCCTCCTCGAACAACTCTCTACTCTCCTGCGCAAAATATACGGTGCTCGAGTTGCGCATACATACACATCCGAGACACGAGTCTTTGGCGAAATTCTTTATCTCGGTCTTACAACCTTGATTGGCAATCGGACACTAGGGGAGGAGTATTGTGACATAGTTCAGGTCGAGGGCGAGAATGGAAGATTACCAGCATTAGGAAGAAGAGCAGGGTATATTCTGAGCTGCATACTAGGCCCCTACTTGCTAGGAAGAATACTGCCAGCCTTCCGCAAGAGGATAAGGGCAAAGCTTGAATCAAATCTCAGACGATATGCCCGGCAACATGCTCGAGCACAACAACAGGCAAAAGAGGCCGGAGCGAAGACGACTGGATCGAGACCTCTGGGAGCTCGTATTCAAAATTATCTCCTCCAAAATCTGGATACGTTGACCTCACCGTCTCCTGTGTACGCCTTATCGCTGGCGACATTTTATTTTACCGGAAGCTACTACCACCTTTCGAAGCGTTTATGGAGTTTAAGATATATCTTCACACGTCAGATCCACGAAAGTGATCAACGCGTGGGCTACGAGGTGTTAGGTGTACTGCTCGTGTTGCAAATGGCGGTGCAGGCATACTTGCATCTCCAGAACACTATGACACGCGACACAGTCAGTACCGCTACTCTCGGAGCGGGGACTGGGGCGACAGCACTTGTAGGAGGCGGAGTCGAAGTATCGCTCGATCCTAACGCATATAGCGCAAACAACGCGCTGCTGTTTGATACACCCGCAAATCCATCATCGGCACCTTCGGAGCTGCAGAAATGGACACATACGCCTGCATCGAACAAGCCGAGGTATGAGTTAGCTAATGAGGAGATGATGGGGTGGATCGGAGGTGGTAATAGGAAGTGCACACTATGTTTGGAGGAGATGAAGGACCCTAGTGTTACGACATGCGGGCACGTCTTTTGTTGGGTGTGCATTAGTGACTGGGCAAGAGAGAAACCAGAATGCCCGCTTTGCAGACAAAGCTGCTTGGTACAGCATGTGCTTCCATTGAGAGGATGAGCCTTGACTCCTTGAAGTTCGAAAAGAATTCCGAATCGGAGTAAAGAAGCGAAAGCCAAAGTCTCGTTGTGACAGGAGAAAGCCACGATACGACTTTTGGAAGGCTTTTAAAGGGTTTGTTGGCGGACGAGGCACTGATACAGCAAGGCAACTGGGCCATAGTCCTGCCGCATTTCCCTGAACCTGACCGAATTCATGCTCCAAACATTCTCGCGGGTATTATCTCCAAGGCATGGCCGCCTGTCGAACTCGGTGGCAGCCGTTTAAGGCTGAATATTATGGGCTTTGCACCCCAGTTTGGGAGAATTGTCTGTATACCGCTAAGTTTGGTGACAGGGTGATCCGGCGAGGGAAGATGAATGGTCATGAGGTCGTCATACGGAGGAGGAGTGACAATTAATCGCGTTAACCATATTAGCTCATGGGGGCGCTTGTTGTTCATACGCAAGTTATTCGTATTCTTCATGAAAATGCTCATTCAATATCCTAATTACTCATTTCAATGCAAACACCGCCCTATACGTAAGGGGGGTACATGTACTATCTACTGTAACATCGTAATGACATACATTAAAACAAATCAGTGAACTTGTGCTGTTCTCAGAAATTAATAAATCAAGTGTCCCGTCATCATCGAAGGGTTAAAGCAGATCAAACAATTGTACCCTCGGGATTTGAGAATCCTTCAAACTCGAACGCGTCCTCACACCATCCACAAATTGGGGAGGCAAAATTTCTGGACCATGCCTTTGCCACTTCCACCTATAGTAAATCTCTTAGTCTTATCGAATATCCGAGATCAAGCTAGATATCGGTGATCGTAACCTCTTCCACTCTTGGAACTCAAAATGGTCAACCCCACCTTTTTCGGTTGACAAATTGGAGCTCCAAGTCATCGATAGTCTCTGTCTCTTATTAGCCATGGGTGGATTGGCTTTAAATTGGGCCTGGAGATCTTTGATGCCCATCTCAGCGCCTTGAGATTTCAAACTATGCTCATGCGCAAAGTGAGACGGGCAGCATTGCATAGTGAATAGCATATAAAGTGTGATCTGTGGTCCAGACTCTGTGTCCGAAATTGATAGGCCGAATTGACTGGCTTGGCGGCCCCTCAGAAAAGATTCAGTGATATCGTATATGATACCCATTGTCACGCCTCCAGGGCGTGGGCCTTCGTCGAAAGGAATAGTCGCATTGACAACGGAATCTCCCATTTGAGCATGACAGAATTGCCGACAAAGAAGACTCTTAGGAGGCGGCTGAACCAGTAGCATTCTTCTCCAGCTCGCGTCGGCTCGGAGAAGGGCCTCTCTCCTTCCTACATCCTTTGTCCAATCTAAAAGTTCGATGGTGGAATAATCCGGCAACGACCATCGACTACCTGGGAGGACGAACCAGGGTAGAAAGGGCTCGCGCAGTAAGGGATTGAACTCCCACTCTTTGCTATCTCTAACAAATTCAGGGCGAAAGAATAAGCGTTGCTGTAGTCGTGGAGATGAGGTGATGGCTGAATGGAATTGGCGTGAAAGGCGTTGAGCTAGGAGGAGATGCAGTGGCTCAAGCTCGGCCAGGACGGCTTCAAGGAGCTCTGGGGTAGAGAAAACACGGTCACATGCTGATGGCATGATGTACTGTCTGGATAATATCTAGCATCTGATGAAATGATGAGAAGAAGTTATGAATTTGAGGTGTGGGCGTTAGGTTACGAGTTTGGACATTCATGGGCATTATGTCTTCGCTAAGCCAGATGCGGCCGCTTGTCTTGGCGAATGTCAACGTATCCCAGCTATCGTATTTCATTTTACACATCTTAGTCATAATTCCTTTGTGTCATCTCAGTTATATGTTCTTTGATTTTCTGGAAACTGGGTCTCTGAGCTTATAAGAACGAATATCACACCTGCTCAGCCTAAACGTTCTGAAGGACGCCTTCCATAGGTACCATAAGTACCTTAAAAACTTCGCGCGATACATACCAAGTTGATGTATATATCCAACATATCCTTAGATTCATAATAGCTAGGCCAAATCAGTTAGTAGAATAAAGACTCCATCGAATTCGGTTCCAAGCATTTACAAGCCCGAAAGACTCATAGCATACCCAGGTGGACACACTTCTACATGAGTCTCGCATGGTATTGACAATATTTTTCATTCTTTCTTAAATAATCTCTTAGAGACTTGTCCAATCTGAATCATCATATCTGCGGCAATGTTCTTCCATAATTGTCAAATCACCTTATCGTGCATAATGACGTTACCATTCAAATACATTACGAGCATGTATCACTGGCATAGGTAAGCAGCAAGTTTGCAGTGCTTGAATTTTTCCTATATAGTGGTAAATACCAAATCATCATCCTGAAGGTTACTGATTCACGAAGTTACAGCAAGAATACTCCCAGCCTTTTCCTCCACGGAACGCCGATGCTGTACTTGTGCTTGTTAGTACTCCCAGTTTGAACTCCACCTGTTCACCAACTCTCCTCACTTTCACCACCTTGAAAGGAAACTCTGACAGGAAAATTTTTTCATGGGGGGCGCGTCTAGAAGCCCGCGTGATAGTTGTTGTCTGTTTTGATTTCGCCCACCTCCTAAAAACCATTCCCTCCACCATCGTCTCCGTCGCTCTCCTCTTCCCGTCAAAACTTCGTGCGGCCAAGCTGAAATCTGACATACGTGTTTTTAGCGCCCCCATACCGCAAACGACTTCACCGAAGCTGTTATATTGTACATACAATGGCCCCTCCATCAAAGGTTAGTGCCCACACTCGAGTGTTGTGCCTGTGATCAAAACAAGACTTCGGGCATCATAGCAAGCATTTCTAATCAACACCACCAGCCCTATGCCCCAGGAAAGAAGGAACCCATCGCCAATGTAAATGCTGGCGAGGCAACCCCGGGCAGTCACGGTGGGATTCAGCTTTACCCCGTTGACCCTCGCAACCTGTTCGATACTGGTAATCGCTTCGACGTTCTCCAGGGGATTGACTTAGACAGTAGTGACACTTCAAGCCACTCGCCAGTATCGGTTAGATCTGTGACATCTTCTGCGACGCTTGTCAATACACCCAGCTACTACGAATCTCCTGCTGTAGCCACGTCGGCAACGCTGTTCAGTGCCCAAGCTGCGGGACCAAGCCAATCTGGCCTTCATGATCATGTGGGTGTCGTTTTCGCCAGAGGATATTCGGCAGCGCTAATGATAGTATGTTGTAGGAGATATACCAAGCTTCTCAAGCATCCGACCGTCGTATGTCCATCGGGAGTATGAACTACTATTTGAGCACACTACCTCCCCCTAACCGACACCCTGTTCAAGCACACCCGGTCCAAGCATTCGACATCTGCGAAGCTCAACTGACTCGCCCCCGTAAGTCTATTGCATATGAGGCTTCTCTTGTATGAAACATTTTCACTGACTCCCGATGTTGTTGTTGCTGTAAAGGAATGCGTTATCCCCATATCTCCGCGGGAGCCCAGGTCATGAATGGCATTTCCGAGATGCTTGTAGTCGAAGAGTATGGCTTTCGTCAAGGTCAGCAAGATAGGGGTATTGCACGAGATCGCACTCCCGAAAACCTCTTTGGCAGAGCGTATGATGAGGTTTGGATCCGCTCTTACCATGAGGGGAAAATGTCGACTGCCAGCGCTAGCAACCAGCCTTCAAATAAGCCTCCTTCAGCCGGCAACTACACGTGGGCTCCACTGATCAACCCTTATACTCAGAGCAAGGAGCGTCCTAATGGAGATCTCGACTGGGACTGGGTTAGGGCTATGTGTACACAGGCACTAGATGCTATGCAATCCCTCATTCATGTCGCTTGCAAGCGCGTCCCAGGATGGAACCGTACTGTTTGTGAAGTCCCCCTCGCAGTCCAAGACGCCTTGATCGAGTTTCCAGATCTTTCTGAACGATACCAGCAGCTCAGACGTGACGCTAGTGAAGCTGTCGCTGGCGGTCAGCCTGTTGGCTACTTCTAAGGAACTGTCTAGAGGGTTCGCAAACAAATAAGATGTGCTGTTATCGATTTCATCTCCTGCGGACTTGTTTCAACATCTATTACGATGCCCTAACATGTTTTAAAGGAGACTTTCAATGCCATATAAAATTTTATTGCGGCGAGCCTGTGTGCATGTGTTGCACATCAATCAGAGACAAAAGGCGGCGGGAACCTTCTCCCCATGAGACAAATAGTCGTGCATTTCTGTTTGTTTTCAGACGGCGGCTAAATGCTCAGTCAAAGGAGCCTTTCGTGAGACGGGTAGTATTGTCAAGGGAGGTGGCTGGACGCTGTACAATAGATATCAACATTCGGCCTTTCCAGGAAAATGAGGGTGTAGTCCTACGACCTAATGAACACTGTTTGCACTTGTTTTAATGGCCTGGCTCCTGTACCTCCGTGGAGTGCATTGCTTCGATACAGTGACTATCTTTGATGGTATACAGTTGTTCAAAGCAAGTAGATTTTGGTGGCTGTTCCATATAGTCACACAATTCTTGGTGAAATATTCTAAAAAGATAATTAAGACATTTCGATGTCTCTGAATATAAGCGTAGCTATGTACTTGAATCTAGAGTTAAAGTCAGAGTATTGGTTTCTATAAGAGACCCGCTAAGTATCGAAAGGAGCAAAGGAGAGAATGCAAAGGGTAGAGGAGAACGCCGCCGAATGCTCATGCATCGCGCTTATTAGAGCGCAATCTTACAAGGTCTAGTCAATCATCTTCGTCATACTTATTGTTGGACATATCGCCAAGAAGAATATCATCAGGAGCAGGACCACGGTGATTCCGCACTATTGTCATGTCAGAAACAACTTGGGCATGTCATGTGTACACTCAATGAGAGAAGATACGTACCCCACTCACACTCGACTCGAAAGAAAATCCATATCCATCTCCTTATAACTTCAAGCGCTTCCATCATAAATATACCTCCCTCCAAGTCATTGAAGTGGTCCAAATGAGGGCTCAATTTGATACTCCACGTGCACCTCAACATAGCATCGATGATAATAGCTGCGTAGTAAAATTCTTTTGCATGGAACCATCGATGTCGACGCAATCCCCATGGGTATTCTGGGTTGTCTCTCTCTTGCCTCGATGCGAATAAGGTGAGATCCCAATCACGGGCTACATCCCAATAGAACGAGTATCCGGAGTTGACAAATACAGCAAATAACCATAGACGGAAGAGGGTTGCTTCCGACATACCGTATTTCGTTGGTTCTGGGGACCGCTGTAGGGCGCTAAGAATAATAACGGGAAATGCGGTCGAGTATTTTAGAGCGTTGGCTAGGTGCACGCCACCCCAGCCTGTAGCAGGGCTGATCTGTCCGGTCCGTTGGTTTGCTCTCTGGACACGGAAGTACTCAGTGACACATTGTCGAAGTCGAATAAGCGAGGGTATCGATATAATAAAAGGGACCCAAAACGCGCCTCCGCAATTGCGATTGGGGGGACCGGTGGAGCTGTGTGAAGAAGAGAAGAACATGCACAACGAAATAAAAAGGTCGCCGAGGACTTTGGCGTAACTTGTGAGCGCATCTGCAAGTAATATGTCTCCAAATTTGCCATCCTGTGCCTCTGCAATTCCACCGATTGAGATGCGCTTCAGGGTTGCCAGTGTGCGAGACCGCCCATTACGGCTGACGAAGGGAATGGGCGCAATGAAGCCTATCACGAGTACCAAGAGATATAGATTTGGTAGAATCTCCCACGCTGCGATATCCTTGGGGCTACCATGTGTGAGAGTCCAAAATAGAAGAAGCGAGAATCCGAGGGGAATGGAGAGAAAGGCAGCGACTCGGTAGCAGGAGAGATGATGGGGGATATGCCGTGGAGAATTTCGCCCGGGGTAGCGGATCAAACTTGGGACATCGATTTTAATTAAGGAAAGGTAGTGAAGGTTGAGGCCCCAAGCCCAGATGCCTATGGTGCTGATCAGTAAGGTCCAAAGATGCAATAATTAGCGTAGGAATGGAGGCATTAACACGTACCCGAAACGATGATGAGCGCGACACGATATGGGAGTGGCAGCACACGAGTGAAGCCATCAATCTCCAGCTCAACGGCCGGATCTCCGTCCATGTCTTCGTCGAATCTCTGATCGCGCGCAAGTGTTCGCTCCCCAGCTTTCTTTCGCCCGGTCTTGCATCAAGCGAATTTCCAACGAGTGACTGCGGTAAGAATTCTCCCACTCTTTCCTATCTTCGACGTGTCGTATTCATGAGCGTAAGGGATGTAAAGCCGGTGATAGCGTGGCCACTTTCTCATTCCAGGAGGTCTCACAAAAGTTGAAGCAACACCATAGGCTGACGTAACAGAGTTTCAGCCGCATTCTAACTGCAAAGGGAAGGGTCATTCGGAGGTTGCTGGTCTTGGCCAAGGATTTCCCCGACACTCAAGTGCCATGACGCCAACGTTCGGCAGCCCAAAAAGTCGACACTGAATGCAATTGTCCTCAGCTCCGTGTGCGTGAGCTATCAGCACCTGCTCTGCTCCCTTCAAACCTCCGACGCGCTCCTGTGCTTGCTTTCCAGCACCCAATCGCTCCATTGGCGCAGCTAACGCATTCGTGCGAATCGAAAAACATCGAACCACCTTCCTCGCAATTACCACAGCCATGTCTCCCGTCACGGTCCCAAAGATATTCATGGCTGGAGGCATCTCCGGATTTGCATACTACCTCGTCATGCGACAGTATTGGTTCCCGAACCCATACAAGACCAGGGCGGTGCAGGACAGCGACGACAGTTTTCCCGCTGGAGGAGTTGCCCCAACACAAACTCCGGCCACGGGTACGCAAAGCGGTATGGATACAGATTCTTGGACCTTAGAAATAATATTACAGTTCTGGCTGACTAGTTTCGCAGGATCTATTGGCAATGAATCAAGGTAACCTTGAGTGAATAATCGAGAGATGAAACTGGGAACCACACCAGACGTCATGTTCAACAATCATCCTCAGGTATGTAGGTCGTCATTGAACCCTACTTTAGTGGAAATTGTATTAACTGACTCCCTGTAAGCTGTCCGCCTGATATAAAATTCCTCCAGGGGAGCCTATAAAACTACCTCTCGCTACACGAAGTTTACTTGACTTGAAAGCATGCAAAGTCCTCAACCTTTGCTGTCTGACATCTGCATTTTCCAGCATTTACGCCAACCTGTACCATTACCTTGTATACCCATATACATGACGCAAACATTGGCTTTTGTGCCTGTATCACATTGTACAACATCTTCATCAAAAGTCCCACTTTCGATTAAATATGTGCCCTACTCTCTTATATTCTCCGCACTTGCCTTTGAATGTGCACTGTGAACTATGTTACGAAATTATATCAATTGATTCTCCTCTCCATCACGGACGAAACCGCAAAAGAAAAACCTCATCAGAGTGGCCGAAATAGGAAATTTTATGATGCATCTTTGTTACTAGTGGTAGGTAGGCAGCCTGGGAATCGCCTTCCAATCCACAAAAAAAAGGCGATCTCAAACAGTGGTCGTCAGAAGGCCTTGCTGAAAACGAAGACTACCCACTAACTTCAAAGCAGTGTAATCATCTCATATATAGAAGCTTTTATTACCCCGCCAGCTGCCCTACACGTCATATTCTTCAGTGAAACACACCTTTCAGGCAGGTATTCACGCGCACGGGTAGTTCTCGGGTCACGTTTTTTTGCCACTTGGACTCAAGAGATCTCACTGGTCCACACTGCAATTGAGCACCGAGAATTTGGTGTTGCCACCTCAAACTTATGAGAGCCCCCTGCACGTGACCCGAGATTCAGGCGCGTCCACTACGCTCCGCGAGTACATCCTTCGAGGGTTAGATAGCCTCTCCATGCAAGCTAAGCAAAACGAACATTAAGGGCAGTCTCTAGAGCAAAAAGCACTCTCTTCCGTGACGCATGAATTTGTCCTCAGACTGGAGTCAAATTTCTACCCGAAGATCATGCCAAACACTATATTTACCGAATCGTGGTTTGCAAGTGCATATCGCCAAGTTGACGCGATGTTACGGCTTCGTCAGAGAACGGTGGGTAGGACGCTAACCAACTTTGGCATTCGATGTTTCGTGCACCATCCTACCAGTTCACTTAATGTATAGTACATCAATAGCGAAAGGAACACGCGACTAATCAGGCATACTCGTTCCTCCAAGAGCAAAGGGCTCTGTCTTCACAAGTATTTACAAGTCTTAACAGCACTGAAGCTTTCATTTCGTGGGGAAGATAGGAAACTAAGGGATTGTTGTCTTCTAAACAAGTTCAGATAGAGGTGCAGATTCGGGGTTATACAGATACTTTGATAGCTATGAACTTCAAGTCGAAGTGAACATTCATACCGTACATAGCGGATGTGGGTGCATTACACGACTTTTTCCTCGCTTCTATGGTCCATGAATCTTTCCCACGTGTATATTTAGGAAGGGAGGCATCATGGAAGCAGAGAAAGCAGGAACGTGAGCAAACGAGCAAGATATTTATTTGGATAAGCAGGAATGTGCCTGATTCGTAGCTCGACAGAGGTACATGGAGCCGCCACGACATTCAGTAGATTTTCTAGCGTACAGCACTCATTCAGGAAGAATCAAAAAGTTGTGTGCCGCTAGATTGCGACAAAAAAAGGCCCTTCCTGTTGTCAGTTACCTGCCAGACCATCCGTCCAGCAACCCATCCCTCCCAACCCTCTGAACCATATTTTAACACCAACAAACGCCAGTAACACCTTGCTCTTATGTTGAGACTTTCACTTAGCAATGAACGTCTCTGGATGGGT
>JAQGEP010000336.1:24132-36951 GCA_028476805.1 Acrocalymma vagum
CTGGATGGGTAGTCGATGAAATTGTCTCATCGTTTCTGCTTTCACCCCTTTCCTATACCCATTTTGCTCACAAATCTGTGCTCTGAAAGTCGAATGGGGAATCATTAAAAAGAAATATATACAGGGCAAGGTCGAAATATAATATGCCTCACAGAGGCGCTTCATCGGCCAGTGTAGAATTTAGGTTCGGTTCACCTGAGCCTGCTGTATACCAGGACTATGTTGGAGTTGCTGTGGGTTCTGTGGGGTAGCACTCCTACTTGGCGGTCTGGCATTTAATCCTGGGCTTCCTGCCTGCTGTCTCTGTTGCTGCATCAGTCTCTGTTGCTGGACAAGCTGCTGTTGATAATTCTGTACCGCATTCGGTGACGGGCTGTTGGCCATCGCTCCGTTCTGGAGATAGTGATTATTTCCTATTTGCGGAGACTGGGCCATACCAGAGGATCCTGCTGCTGCATTCATTGCCTGCATGCGTTGTTTATTAAGGAACCGGGAGAGTTGCTCAGAAGCCACCTTTTGGATTTGTTCTTGAGGCCAATCCGGATGTTGCACCTTTATGTTGTTTTGAATTTGAAGGAGTTGAGGCATGTGGCCACTGGACAAAGGCCGAGCGGGATTCGGCATGTTCGGATTAGCCTGGTTAAGCCGCGGAGATCCAGCATTGTTGGACATCCCGTTCATGTTCGCATTGAGGTTCCCGTTCATGTTCCCATTCATGTTACCATTCATGTTTCCGTTCATGTTTCCGTTCATGTTTCCGTTCATATTCTGGTTGGAGATGGATGCCATCATATTTGCATTGGGCATACCGTTCATACCCATACCCTGCGTGAGGTTGCTAGCCATGTTGATTTGCTGTTGCTGGAGCTGAAACTGGTGCTGTTGGTTAGCATTTGGGAATTGACCCCGTTGCATTACCATGCGTGCCTGGTCTGGAGGAAGCATGCGCTGTGCGTTTGCCATGCTAGTCTGCATTTGCGCCTGGGGAACGCCTGAGTTGCCCATAGGCACGCCGGTCATGTTCCCATTAGGGAAATTGGCCGGCATTCCCTGCTGGTTCTGTTGATGTACTCGCGCTGCCATGACGGCGGCATTTTGACTCTGTTGCGAAGGGTTATTCGGTAGTTGTGCGGACATGTTTGGATTTTGACCGTGGTTTCCATTACGCTGGGGCTGGTTGACACCGTTCGCCATTCCGACTTGAGCTTGCATCTGGGCCTGGCGCTGAGCCATCTGCTGCTGTTCACCAATTAGCTCCAACAAGGACGAGCCTGAAAAACGACTCACTCTCACGTGCAACTCCTGTTGCATTTGCCTTTGCTTCATTTTCTCTTCGCGTTCCCACTTGAGACGACTGAATTCTTGTGGAGTATGCACGTTGCTCTTTGGTGGTGCAGGCTCATGCGCTTTGCGCAACGCAGCTGCTTTCTGGGATTCGGCTTGCTTGTGCGCAATCGATTCTCGCTTCCGCGCCAATTTGCGCATTCCATCGATAATGGCAAGGTGCCGGTTCTCCCTTCTCCTTTCAACACGTATTGGCTGTGTAGTGCGTCTCCGCTGTTGACCTGAGATGCCCTGTCCATTTTGAGTTTGCTGTTGAAGGAGCTGCTGTTGAGCCTGATGTTGAGCCATCACGGTTCGCTGTGCTTGCTCGAGACGGCCTTGATATGTGCGGAAATACTGGGTCTTTGACATTTCTGCTGGCAAACCCTCCAGCTGAACCCAGCGCTCAAAGCACTCCCAGGGAGTCCGCCGACCAGATCCAGACACAAACATCGAGGGTAACGAGAGCTGTTGCGCGACCAGGGACCAGTTGAAAGTGTATTCTTTGACTAGTGCACGAAGCTTCTGATCTTCATCCCATAACCATTGTGAAGAGTTTCTGTTCTCGAAGAAAGAGACTGAAGGCATTGGGAACTCGCTTGGTGGTCTGAATTGGTGCGCAGCCTGGAGACGATCTCGAACATGTTTGTTGTCCGAATTAAACAAAGCTACATCAGTCATTTCAGGTGGTAGGTCATTGCGACAGAACAGCCGTCGTCCTGGAGTGGAAGGCATTGAATGCTCTGCAGAGGTTCCTGAACGACTTGGCGGACTGGAAGGCTCGTCCTCAGAATCGTACTCGTATCTGCTGCGCTTTCTTGGGGGACCTCGCACTTGTGAAATTAATTTGCCAGTGACAAATTTGGACACTGGGAGGATCGGTGGGTCGCAGAACGCCAATGGAGTGACATCATTCACTCCTTCAATGGCAGGCTCGTAGAGCGGAAGTTCTCGGAACATGGTGTCGCTAGCAGGTGTGCGTTGTATTTTCATGACAACGTCGCTAAACCCGAGAGAGAAAATGCCGGTGGGAGGGCTAGAATTGTATGGGGGAAGAAGTTCATCGTCATCCGCATAAGACTCACTTTCAGTCTCATTCGCGCCAGAGGGTATTAGATCAGGCGTAGGAGCATCGTTCAGATCCTCGTCAGAGTTGAGCTTCTTGCTCTCCATGCTTTGAATTTTGGGGACGCGAGCGCGTACTCGCAATGACTTTTGCACCTCGGGACTGCTGTTCAAGTACTCGGCACACCATCCAGCAAAAGTGGCAGCAAGAGCTCTCTTCCATTTTCTTTCCTCCTTGAAATCCGTTCGCATCCATTTCATTTCCAAGAGAAGTTGATCTTGATGGGTAAAAGGGCGCTCCGGTTCCGCCGACTTCTGTAACTGTCTCAATGACCATCGATTGGCGTTCTGTAACTGATAAACACGTTTGAGAATCTTGTAATCCTGGTGCTCGCGAATCATGGCAAGCGTTCCTGCAGTAGAGACGGTTTTGCGTGCCGATGCCACCAACTCTTGAAGTGGGGTGGATCTAGGAGGATGATGAGCTTGATATCTGAACAGGCCTTCGAGATAGTCTCTGCTTGAATCTTGTGATGCTCCTTGAAGAGAAGCATAGTCCTCATTGTACAATTGCAACGCTTTGTTTGCCCGATTTTGATCCGATTTAGCAAAAACCACCGTTGAAACTTTCTGCTTCTGATCTCGAGACTTAGACTGTAGAGGAGTGACTGACGTTGAGATGTTAGAAGAGCGAGGAGTGAGAACTGCTTTTGCAGCGGTGTGACCGACAACAGCTTCGTTGACAAGCTTTTGTCGGATAGCGCTTGGGGAATTTTGGGTAGAAACAGCAGTTTGAGTAGCCAGTCGTGGTTCAGGCTTGATTTGCTGGTCCCTGACTGGGCTAGGGGCATCCTTCATTTCAACATCGCCATCCGCGGGAGGGGTTGGGTGTTCGGGAAGTAAGGGAGTGCTTTCCTTCAGTTTGACCGGTACACTTTCCACAGTGTCCGAGTCCAAATTCGACGGTTCGGGAGCAGTCGTAGTTGGAGTAGGCAATGAATCCGCTGCTGGTTCAGGTGTTTCCTTTATCTTAACTGTCTTTCTGGTCTCTTGGACTTGTTGGCTTGCTACGTCTTCGGCCTCTTCGATTAAGGAATGAGACTTCCCTGGTGGCCGCGGCTCGCTTAGCCGTCCTTTTCCGTCTCGAGCCAGTCTGATCGCCTGCTCATGCTCTATCTGTCTTTGAATATCTGAAGTCGTTGAACAGTCCTCGCGCGCTCGTTCCCGTGCTTCTTGCATCTGCTGCTGTAGAGCGCGTTCATGATCATCCTTGACTTGTTGGGCTGCCGCATCCAGCACCGCGTTCTCGTGGACTGGGTGAGGGACGTGATCCCGAAATGACTCTGTATCTGGACTGGTATCAGGCGAATGGTGTGGTGCGTGAGGCGTTGCCTGTGAATATGCGCCAACTGTAGACGAGGGCGAAGAGACCAAATCCACTTGGCCATTGGCATTGGGTAGGGCTAACTTTTCGTCCTCTTTTCGCTCCTTCTCCGCAGCCTTGTCCAACTTCCGTTCAGTCTCTTGCGGTCGCGCTTCCTGAGCCTCTTGTAGGGGGAGGTGCACTACCTCTGGGGCCTTTGCATTCTCGTTAACGGATTCGGTGCGATCAAGCAATTCGACGGGGTTTTCAGCACGCTGAGACAACCCATCCTTAGGGGCAACTGAAGGTCCATCCGGTATGGAATGCACTTGGGTCCACTGATCTTGTACCGCAGGTGCTTCGGATGATTCGGCGCGTCGTGGCTGCTGTGCCTTAACTGGGACACCGTTGGGGACCTCCTCTTTGACAACGGGCGCACCACCCTGCTGCGGCGGAGACCCTATTTGAGTAGTAACAGAGGACGAGTTCGCGACAGGAGTGCTGTCTTTTTGTGGTGGATCTTCGACTGATGGTAGGGTCTGCGTGGTAGCAGAGGGCGAGGCAGAGGGCGAGGCAGACGATGAGGCAGATGTAGTGTGGACCTGTCCCTCGGTGCTCGTACCGATGATAGAAGGCGTAGATGATATAGGGAATGCGGGAACTTTTTCTTTTGCAGAATTTTGAAGGGGTAATGCAGGTAGCAGCGATGCATTTTGGGCAGGTAGGACGGATGGGAAGGGCAAAGAAGCATCTGTGAAGCGACGACTTCTACCAGCATTACAACGTCAGTGGAATGAAGCGCCGACGACAAACAAGGGGCGGGCAGCACAATGCAGAGAATAGATAAATAAAAGCGCAAATATAAGAGCATTCTTCTTACTTTGTGATGTCATTTTCGTCGAGGAAGCGGCCCTCTTTCTCGTCAGGCTGATCGCTGATGGTCCAGTCGTTGAGTTGGGGCGGGTGGCCGGCGTTCAGAAGGGCCGTGTAGTTGTAGAGCTCGCGCAGCTTGCGCTTGCGGGAGAGCTCGCAATTCCTGTGCACCGCGATATCAGCACCACCACGTCGAAATAAAACAAACGGAGCGATTTTCCAGTGTCGCACCGACGCGTAGAATCGAATGATTCGCGATGCGACAAATTAGAGGCAGGCTACTTACGCGATCTCATTCTTTTTCTCCCTAAGATAGACATCACGAAGACCGTCGAGGGACATATGAGAACGGACGATCGGTGGCCGACATCCGTTTTCAACGAGTGCCGCCAATGTGATGGATTGTGAGGGTTGTGGAGCGAGATGGTTGATGGAAATGTGCGAGGCAATACTCAGAGGTTGGACGGGGGGACTTTCAACTTGGGCGCGGTCGCAGGCGCAGGAGTCGTGAGAGATCAGGAAGCAGCGAGTTGCCGCTTGGCTGCTCTTCACCGCCCGCCGATACGCTCGGGCCGCGCCTTGTCGCATTGGGGCTAGCGGCGGCAGAATTTCCTCAAAATTTTGGGTGGTTTGCGACTTCCGTTTGGGAGAGCAACGCATTTCCATTTTGGCATAATTATTAATAATATACAAACAAACAACATCTCCCTACGTGAGCATCATGGCAAAGCGCAAGAGGGAAATTGCCATCAAGGCTCTGGCTGCAGCTCCAACGACACAGCTTCCTGCGAAAACAAAGAAGATGAAGAGCAAAGACGAAAAATCTCACCACCACCAGCCCATCGCCTCTCCACCATCATCACCACCACCACAACCGGAAAATACTACCTCCCAAACTCAACCCCAAAATAAAAATGACTCCTCCGACGTCACCGCCACCTTCCAAATCATCACCGGCTCCTACGAGCGCGTCCTCCACGGCTTCGCCGCCGCCATCCCCAAGACTGCCTTCACCACGGTCATGGGACCAGAAACACCAAACAACCAGCCCACCACCCCAACAGTGACCTTCACCGACACCTTCCTCTTCAACGCCCATGCCTCCGCCATCCGCTGTCTCGCCCTCTCCCCTCCCTCGGATGAATCCTCCAAGATCACCCTTGCAACAGGCAGCACAGACGAGCGCATTAACATCTACTCCCTCTCCACGGCTCCCCCGCCCCCATCCTCCTCCACCTCATCCAAATCCAAACTCCCGACTCTCCATGGCAACTCCATTGCCGAGAACTCCAAAAACAAAGAACTCGGCTCCCTCCTCCACCACTCATCCAACATCACCGCACTCTGCTTCCCTTCACGAAGCAAGTTCCTGAGCTCCGCTGAAGACAGCACCATCGCCATCACCAGAACCCGCGATTGGGCGCCTTTATCTACCATCAAAGCGCCCATTCCAAAGCCCCAGGGACGACCCAGTGGAGACACGGCCGGCCCGGGAGAAGTACCTTCTGGCATCAATGACTTTGCGGTCCATCCCAGCATGAAACTCATGGTCAGTGTTGGCAAGGGTGAAAAATGCATGCGCTTGTGGAATTTAGTTACGGGCAAGAAAGCAGGTGTGCTAAATTTCGGTCGAGAACTACTCGCCGCAGTAGGGGAAGGACGGTTTGGTTCCGGTGAGGGTAGAAGGGTTATCTGGGACATGGAGGGCGAGGAGTTCGCAGTCGCATTTGAGCGCGGCGTCATGCTGTTTGGAATGGACTGTAAGCCCAAGGCCCGCATCGTCACTTCGCCAAGATCAAAAATACATCAAATGCACTACCTGCCATTGCAATCCTATCCATGTACTCTTTTTGTTTCCACGGAGGACGGCCGCATCATAGTTTACGACACCAACAACACATCTACTACTGAGGACTCAGAACAAAGTGAAATTCCATCCAGCAAACTCATCGCTCAGATCGGAGGCCCCGCAACTGGAATTACCAGCCGTATCAAAGATTTTGAAATCCTCGGCTCGCCCGGTGGACACACCTCCAAGTTTCTCATTATTACGGGTAGCAGCGACGGTACTGTCCGTCTTTGGTGTGTCGATGTAACAGAGCTTAATGAGAGCGCCGAGAAGCAAAAGGGGAAGGGCTTCACTGCGAAGCAAGTTGGAAGATTATTAGGCACGTATTCAACTGGTACAAGGATTACTTGCTTGAAGACGTATTCCATGAAAGGAAAGCCTGATGAGGTGGAGGAAGAGGTGCCTGTGAAGACCGAGGGGTCAAGTAGCAGCGACGAGGAGAGCGAATAGATACGACACATAGACAGTGATACTTGGATTTTCTATTTATCACCTCATTTACAGGCGTTAAGTTTTGTGGAAGCAGCACATTTGGGTCTCGTTTCACGGTATTCATACAAAGCGATGGTTGTATTAATCTACATTTGCGTACCTGGTCGATAAATTTATCTGTTTGTGCCAGCTTTATGAATTTACGATTAGAGGTACTATCCGAGAAAAGATTGACTTGTGTCCCGGCCTTCACATTTTGCTTCTTCGCACGCTCATGAACATTGGGATACTGCTTTCAACAAATCGATTACTCAACAGTGCTGAATTGTCGCTGATACTCGTTAGCGTCGCTTTTCCAACGGAACTCTGATGTGATTGCTTCGTCCAAACCCCAATTCTCCGATGACCATAAGAACTAATAATTACATAAAAGTACCGCTGTATAGTCTACCTAATGCCAGCTATATAGGGTTCAGTAATTCGCAAATCACGGCTTAATCAATTAATTGTTTCTTGACTAAATCGTTCCTACCGTGAGCCGTCGTGAGAACTGACATTACTTTTCGTGAACCGGGTTTGCATCGTGTGGATTTTAATTTATTAAATTGTATAGGAATCTATAACAAATTTGGAATGTTCTTACAAAAAAATCATATTTATAGATAATAAATGGATATCAACATTTTGATCATTATAATTTATTCTTTCTTGAGGGTGGAGAAAAATTGCGAATTTACTGTGTGGACCAATGACAATGGGGAACGAAGGATAACATTGGAGATTTTTTAAGAGAAGGAAGCACTCAACGAAAAGCACGGAGAATGCATACTCACGCACCGTAAATGCAAGAAGATCATTTTTACACTCTTCGGCGCCTCCGAAAGGAAATATAGGAAGAGAAACTTTGCTTTCAAAAATTCTTCATTGCTATTTAACATTGCCTTTTATGTACTCAACACAACAGCAAGCCAAGATGCTGAATTCCTTCAATCGGAATACTCCCACGCAGATATGCTTGTTCTTGTTCAAAAACCGTCAAAATACCAAACCAACCACAATCTGAGTTCTCATATGTATTATACGCCCGTAGATAGATGGCCTTGAAGCAAACTATCTTATCTCATCTCAACTCATCACCCTTACAAGTTCATCGTCACCGTCATACTATTACTGTGCACTAATAACAGCGGCGGGAGACCTTGGCACAACACTTCCAAGTCACTGATATACTTGACACTTTCTGCCTCACTCTCACAAGTACCTTCCACGGGGCTCGGTAAAGTTGTGAAGATAACTGCCGTATCTTCTGAATGCTGCCTTAGCAGTTCATTCAGAATGAGATGCTGGGCGCGGCAGGGCAAGTCGTTGAAAGAAAGTGGTATTGTTTGCTGGATGGGGTATCCCAATGCTTGTGAGGAGGTTGGGCGAGCTGTGGTAGAAGATATAGGGCTTACTGCCGAAGAAACCTGCCCAGAGCTTGCAGCTGTCGCTATAGCAGCAAGTTTGGGTGGGGTAATAGCTGATGAAGATATGGGGTCCTTCTTCCTCGCGGCTGCCGGGCTGGGTGTGTCGACGAACATGATTGAGGGACCAGCAGCCTCTTCCGGCATAACAGCTGTCCGAGGTGTTGGCTTAGAGGTGAATTTTGGTAGGGACTGGTGTCTAATTGCAGGTGGACGAACGGTGGGTACCACGCGCGGGGACGAAGATGGTTGACTACCGGAAGGACTAGCTGTACTGCTTGCTTTCTTCGACCACGCTGTATTAGCCACGGCTGTGTCCGATGCTGTAGCATCAGGATGGGGCTTCAAAGGAGGTACAGAATCAGTTGTAGGTCGGTCTTCCTCTGAGGCAGCCTTCCAGATAGCTCTTTTCAAGTTCAGCTTTCGTGAGAAGAATGGTACGCCTTCACTTGTAGTCTTGCTCCGCTTCAACGGGGTGGGCGGCTGTGAATCACTCTCTTCGTCTGAAGCATCTAGATCATACAGAGCGAGGCCACTCTCGCTTACTGCTGAGCCACTCTCCGTGGCTATGGCTATTTCATCAGAATCCGTTCCACCATTTTCATCTAACGAAGATGAGGATTCACTGTCGCTTTCGGATAAGAGGCTTTCCGGTAGCCGTTGGGCGCGCATGCCCACTGTGGCGCCGACACTAGCCAGATCTCCAATAGAAGTCTTTCGTCTTGTTTTGCGCAACATTCTACGCAACTGGTGGAATCTCCTAGGTTTTGACTCACGTCGTCCGTGTTGGAAAGATGCAGTTGGCCAATTCGTGACAGCTTCAAGAAGATCAGTAGCATGTGCAAATTCCTGACTTGAACTCAGGTCTTTCGGTTGCCGTAAAGCCTGGATGTCCTGCCACCAATCCTCGTCATCAAGTGCATCGTCGACGTCTGCGGAGGCTTGCGCAAACTGCGCGTCTTTCCTCCCGTTGATGATGACTTCGTACATTTTTAGTTCACTGCTTGCTAGCCAAAGAACCAACACTTCTGCATCAATCCTGAGATTCCGCAGTAATGTGGTAACACGGCCACGCTCTTCTTCCACATCAGTCTCATACTCTACAAACACTATTACTCGAACCTTGTACATCCGTTTCCATGATGGAACGGTGTGTAAGATGCAGCCAAGCTGGAGGATGAGTGTATATGTATCGAAATTGGTTGTTAGGACGTTCTTACGGCTAGGATCGTCACTAGCTGTGGTTATCTCAGCGGACATCTGTATAGGCCATAGGTCGATATACCTGGAAGGGAAAAGCCAAGTTAGCAATGCATTGAAAGAGAACACGGATGAGAAATGCCTGAATAATCGTGCTAGTGCGACTATCGAAGATTGCTCACTTTTTCGTTGGCTCGTCCTCTTCGATATCTGCCAATCCTAGCATAGCGAGAGCTCTTTGTTTTCTCGATGGCCGGGGAGTAGGGACTTCCAACTCTTGAAATCCTTTCGCGAGTGCGACATTAACCTGCAGCCTCAGCACCAGGTCTTCGACTATTGTGACATAACTCTGTATCCCAATTGCATCTTCTGGTCTCATCGCATCAGTAGGCAAAATTCCATAGAGCTTGTCGGTCTGCTTTCGTTTTGTAGCAGCTTGTATTGTTTTTCGAGAAATAGGTCGATTGTGGGATTTACTAGACGGCCGTGAAGGTTGGGGTGAAGGAATTTCTATCAGAGGCCGTGATTTGCGTAGCTCTGGGAGATTGTAGAACCCTGCATAAGTCAGAGAGACTGGTGGAAAAAAGCAATGCTGAAGGACTAGGCCATACCCATAACTACAATATTTGGTCTCATTCCACCCAAACCCGCACCAAGCACAATATTTCTCGCCCCCCATTCTACTGCGGGTGAAATGGCAATATTAACGAATGCCTTGATTTTTGAGAAGTCTATGTACTTTGTCCATGATTGTTGCTGACGGCGAGCTTCGGGAACAGCAGAACCAAAGTCTTGGGACACAATGACATGGCCTAGGACGAACAAAGCTCCCTTTTTTAGCGAGTTGCAGAATTGTATAAGTTTGTACTGACGTCTGGGATCATTCACGAGAAGTAAAATTTGCGGCCGCCAGAACTTGACATGTTCTTGTCGGAGCCTGAGAAGGTATTTACGTACTTGGTGGTATATGAGGCTTTGGCTGACATCTCCCCAAGGCTTTGGCGGTGTCGTGTAGTGAATAAGTAAGAAGATAACAATCAGCAATGCCACACAACCAGAGGCGTACACGCCATCAACGAAAAACATTGTTGCTCCGCTGACAACAGTGCCGAAGGCCGCGGTTTGCCAATTGAAAAAGTGAAATGACGGACGAAAGTTTGGAGCAGAGCCAATCTTGAGAAGAAAACAGGCCAAATTAGTGACTAAGAAAGTCATCAGGTACTATGAGCGGTCAGTCTAGCCTGGTAAAAGTATCAAACGAAAACATGTCCGTTGGATTAGTGAGCTTACAGTCATCGTGATGAACGAAGCAATCTGGTTAATATCCGACAGCATTGTGACTTGTGCAATAACATATGTGACAAGAATAGCATATACTGGATCATCAGACTTCTGAGTACCTTGCCCGAATATGGATAGGCCAGGGATTAGATGATCTCGAGCGAGAGCCTGAAGAAGTTTGGCAGACCCGATGACGCCCATGAGAACTGAGAAAGCTGAGGTTGCAAATTCACCAAGGAGGATAATGACTTCGGACATGTTAGTCTAGTGTATGTTAGCTATATTCTCTTGACATTGTATTTGACGGCACAAGCAACTCACAAGCTGAATAACGTTTGTATTGTTATAAAATGACTCTCTGGTGACCGTTCCGGCCATGGAGAAGATCACAATCGTGTATAGGATGAAAGTCAAGCCTAGACCACATAAGGTTCCTTTCGGAATAGCCTTGCTTGGGTGCTTCAAATCGCCAGACATACTGGCACCACTTTTTGAAATGAGTTACATAGATGAACTGATATATTCGGGTATGTGTCACTCACGCAAATATGCCACCGGTTGCTGGAAAGAGGATACCAAATACATCTTGGAATGTCTCGTGACCCTTGATGACGCTGCCGGCTGCACCTTTTGTGAAATGCGGCATCAAGTTCTCGCGAAAGGTGTTTAATGTAGGGCCTGTGAATGTGATATGACTCTTTGGGTCCTCAAAGGGCTGCATAGTAAAGGCAGATAATGGGATGCTAATGGTCGCAACGAGAAGAATGACCAGTAAACCATTGCTGCAACGCGCAAAAATACCGCTTCCAGCTAAACAAATGGCTGTGCATGAAAGCAACACTATCGTTGACCAGAGAAACTTCCACCAGAAGCTCTGGGGCAACCATTGCGACCAGGATCCAGATATGGAACCAAAATTGTTGATGAAGCAATCAATGAGACCAACAGAGTTCATACTGGTGCTGAAAACCATGCCGAGATAGAAGACGATGCCAATCGACCCACCAAACTCAGGACCCAGACTTCGTGAGATAAGGTAGTACGCACCCCCACCCCGGACAGTGCCATTTGTTGCAATGGCAGAAATAGACATGGTAGTCAAGAGATTGATAGTGTAACAAGCAATGAGCATACCTACCCATGGTCAAAAGAGCTTACTGTTGGATGACTGGGGGCATGACTTACCCATCATCCCTATAACGCCGGTTTGCCCTAGAATAAAACCAAAACGCAAGAACATCAAGATACTTAACACATTGAGCGTTGTTGGTACAAAAACGCCAGTAAAGGTACCTAGCTTCTCTGTTCCCCCTACGGGCCGAGGGAAGGCGCCGGGCCTGGGCTTGGTGGTTTCTGAGGTTGAGTTTCGTTTGCTTTCATGTCCGGCAGAGGTAGGGGCAGCTTTCTGCGGCGATTTTGCGCGAGCAGTAGGATAGAGGGTACGAGAGAACCATTCTCGGACAAGTTCAATGTGGTCTCTCTCTGGAGCTTGAGGTTCGGTTTGGTTGAGAGAGGCGCGACTTGTAGCGTCCAGCTGGGCAATGCGGCTTAGAAGTGGAGTTGCTTCATCGGCGACAGAAGCTTGGGCGATGGACCCACGGCGATCTAGCTGCTCGGTATCATCTCTGGCAGTTCTGATTGCAAAATTAGAGTGAGTCCTTGGGGGCATGCGCCTTCTCGTCTGCACGCCATTGTCGGCGTCAGTCATGTTCTGAAGCGTTTAGCTGAGTATGAGGATTGAGGGCGTGCGCGATTGTTTGGGGCCTTGGTTGCGGTCACGAGGGGCAAGTCGCGCCTATCCGAGCGCCGGTCGAGTTGCACGTGGAGTTCGCCGATGGATGATGGATGATATGGATGACTTTGATGTAGCGAATTGTAGTGGGTGAGCCATGGACAGACAGGGATGAGGAATCAGAGATGGGGGCACGGGGTGGGTGGGCTGGGGACGTGATCATTCATGAGCGAGGTAT